>CATKHJ010194031.1:0-13668 GCA_949750685.1 Vernicia montana
TGTGTGTGTAAGGGAGAGATATTATTGTGGCCTCATTGGCAATATCGAGCAACTAGTTATATGTATTAACTTATGATATGGGATTGTATGAGTATCAAGATATGTTCTTGTGAGAATTTATGTAAGTTAAGTATGTATGGAAATTATGTGAATATGTATGTTTAGGTTGAGATCTTAGGGATATGTGTGTATTAGATGCAATGATGCCGTATGTGGAAGTCATGTTTATGGGTTCTACGGGTGGTCGGTGGCCTTATGCCTACCCATGCCCTAAGACCGTTGCACCGCCTGAAACGGGGTGTGACAAAAAGGAACTAGAGCTACTGTTCCATTGCAATTAGTTCATTCAGACATTTGTGGTCCAATGAATGTGAGGGCTAGGCATGACTCCTATTATTTTATCACCTTTATCAATGATTATACACGTTATAGTTATGTCTATTTTATTGTACATAAATCAAAAGCTTTAAGTTACTTTAAGAATTATCTCAACTTGGTTGAAAATCAATTAGACAAGAAAATCAAGGCACGAAGAACTGATATAGGTCGTGAATGTTTGTCTGATAAGTTTAGACAATTGTGTGATGAACTGACAAAGCATCAACTGACTATTTTGTGAACTCCACAACAAAATGGTGTTGCTAAAAGGTGGAATATAACTATCCTTAAAATGGTTAGGTCTATGATGGCTCAAGTAAATTTGCCTATTACCTATTGGGGTGATGCATTGTTGATAGCCATATATGTGCTTAATCGTGTGCCCTCTAAATTAGTTGCTTCCACTTTATATGAGTTATGGATAAGTCAACAACCCAAGTTAAGCATCCTAAGACCTTGGGGATATGCTATCTATGTGCATAATACCTCTTACAAATATAAGAAATTAGGCTCAAGAGGTAAAGAGGAGTATCTTTGTGAGATATTCTAAACTATCGAAAGGATATGTTTTCATAGGTAAGCAAGATAGTGAGAGTATAATTGAATTTGAATCATGAGATGTCACATTCTTAGAGAATAATTTTCCTAAGCAACGTGATTTAAACCATGAGTTTTCCTTATTCGAGACCATAGATCAAGATTCACACGGACGACTTCATTTGAGTGGGAGAAATTTAGTGGATGACATTGGTTCAGCTCCACCAACTGGTCCAAATTAGAGTGATCCTGGTCTAAGTGGGAGTAAAGATCCTAGTTTTAGTGGGAGCTTGATGGATCCTAGTTTAAGTGATAATCCAATGTAACTTGACGAAAATGTTTTTCAAGATTCTGAGTTGAGATGTAGCAACTGTAGAATCGTTCTCCGTCATCGTTTTGAGATCGAAGGCGAGGATGAGGTTTTTATGGCTGTATCACAAGATGAAGAAGAGCTAAAGAATGTAAAAGAGGCTCTCTCATGCCTTGCTAAGGATAAATGGATGAAAGCAATGGAAGAGAAAATGGAGTCTATGAGATCAAACCAAGTTTAGGAATTGGTAGATCTCCCAGAAGGACATAAAGCTATTGGGAATAAATGGATTCTCAAAATTAAGCGTAAAGCTGATGGCAACATTGAGAGATACAAAGCTCGTCTCATTTCAAAGGGGCATACGTAACAGAAAGGGATTGACTATAAGGAGAAATTTTCTTCTATCGTGAGGTTTAAATCTATAAGGTTAATTCTAGCTATTGTGGCAAATTTTGACCTTGAATTATATCAAATGGATGTAAAGAGTGTATTTCTCAATGGAGAATTGGATGAAAAGATTTAGATGGAGCAACCTATAGGCTTGATCAAAGAAGGCTAGGAACATAAGGTTTACAGATTAATGAGGTCAATCTATGGTCTTAAGCAGTCTTTAAGACAATGGTATATTCGTTTTCATAATGCAATTATGTCAAATGATTTCACTATCATAGATGAAGACTATTGTGTTTACACTAAAAGTTCAAAGAACAAGTTTGTCATTATGTCATTGTATGTTGATGACATATTAATAGTTGGAAATGACAAAGAGTATCTGCATCATATCAAAGAATGGTTATCATCCAACTTTGAAATGAAGGATATAGGTGAAGCAACATATATTCTTGGAGTTTAGATTTCAAGAGATCGTACAAGAAAGTTGTTGTCTCTTTCTTAAGAGACATACATAATGAAAGTACTTGAGCGATTCAATATGCGTGATTGTAAACCCATAGAAACTCCTATTGCTAAAGGCAAAGGCTTGAGCCGGAGATTATGTCTTAAAACTTTAGAAGAGTAAGAATGTATGAAAAATGTTCCTTATGCAAGTGCGGTTGGAAGTCTAATGTATGAAATGATGTGTACGAGACCTGATATTTGCTTTGATATTGGCAATGGTAAGATATACCAATCCAACCCAGGCCCAACACATTGGAAAGCAGTTAAATGGATATTGAGGTATCTAAAGGGTACTGCGGATTACTCATTGTGTTATTAAAGTAGAGATTTGCAGTTGAGAGGGTATACAAATGCTGATTGGGCTGGAGATGTGGATGAGAGAAAATCCACTTCTGGATTTTTTTTTTCTTTCTTAACAATGGTGTCATATCCTAGAGTAGCAAGAAATAATCCTGTATAGCATTATCCATAATGGAAGCTAAATTTGTAGCATTTTTAGCTACAGTACAATAGGCGATCTGGCTAAAGAGATTTTTAGAACATTTGGGTATGGGTGCTGCCAGTGAATTAGTTTTAGTAAACTGTGGCAGTCAAACAACTATAACTTACACCAAAGACCCAAAATTCCATTGCAAGAACAACCATATAGACACAAAATATAATTTTGTAAGAGACATGATTATACGAAAAGAGATGGACATGAAATGCATTTCTACGCATGAGATGGCTGCAAATCATTTAACAAAACCTATTTCTAGAGATTTATTCATTGGACATACAAAGTCTCAAGGATTGTGTAGATGTTGATGTATTTATGTTATTTGTTGTTTTTCCCAACAATTTTCACTTTGTTATTTTTATTAATACTAAAATATGATGTTTGTTTTTGTGCTTACATGAGTGAGAATGTTTGGTACATTTGCTGTTATTAAATTGTGAAAACATGTCAAATAGAAAGAAGATTAACCTTCTCACATGGGTAATCGCTGTTATTTATCTATGTGATAAATAACGATGATACTGTTTTCAAGCAAATTATCTGGGTGATAATTGAGAGAGCTTTTGCTTAAAATAAGATAGTCATCTCATTTTAGGAAATGAGATTTATATATCATATGTGTAATTATGTATGTATCTGTCTAGGTTGTCAGATGCAAGTTCTAAAGTGTATTGAGTAGATGAGTGAATTCAAGTTAGACATTGAGTATGTCTAAACTATAATCTCCATAGTATTTTTTAATAAAAAATGTGTTTTTGATAGACATGTGCTCCATGAGAAAGGAGAGAAAACTATAATATGTATTTCATACCACATGTGCGAAATTTCAACCAGAGGGAGGACACAAGTTAATGATCTCAACTTTTAGGAATATGAGACCCTTGGAAATTATAGTTCTCAAATTTTACTACCCTTATGACTCTTGGCTAGTTCTTAAGATATAATTTAGTGTTGGCTATCTTAGAATGTTACTAGTAGATCATGAGTGATTCGATCTTATGGAATATTTCTAGAAAAGCGAGTTGAATTATGATTGAGGGAACTAAATTGAAATAAAGATTATTCAGTGGTCACTTTCAATTTTTATATTCACAGGTTGACCAATTATATTTATGAGTTAACATAATTGTGAATACAAAATTGTTATGAGATCAAAAGAGAGACAAAGAAATGTGATAAGTAATCTGAGGTGGTACATACTTTATCTACTCAAAATATTTTTTATGTCAAGATGCTATGTTTCCCTAACATGTGTAATAGCATAGAGCTCTATTGCTATAAATTTACAAGTATATAGATCGTGGGCAAGTAATAGTGTATGAGTAGCGTGTCGATTCCACAGAAAATATATTGTCAAGTACCAAAATTATAATTACTCTGTTATTTAGAATATTAATTTAGTTGAAATTAAGAAGAAAATAAAAACAGATATTAAAAGATAAATTCAATATATGAAAAAGACTTAGAATTTAGATTTTATCAATTGATTACCTATCACTTCTCTATATTCTCTAGATTGGTTTAATTTTCATTGGAATTAATGATTAGATTTTTCTAAATTATATGATGTTCTCTCTCAAGACACAATACAAGTATTTATGTTAACCTTATGTCTATTCTCGTGATCACAAGCAATTAACACAAACCCATTAAGTTTTATGAAAATCCTTTAAGTAATTACAAATGAGTGTTGTTATCTCTAAGCAACACATTCCTTAGATCTAATATCTCAATAAACTAATATTATACTTCCACTCTCGCTACTTTACATAATATCTTTAAACATGCAAATAGTGATCAATTATTCACAAGCATTAAATTCTAAGATAAAAGATTAATTCCAATAATTAAAACTAAATCAATCAAACAAAGATAGTTATAGGCAAATCAAAAGATTACATCTAAATTATAGAGAAGAAATTTAGTTACTCATAGTTAAGAAGAAATACACAATTAATTAACAATCAATCTAATAGAAAACACAATAACAACTCATTATTGAATTGAAGAATAAAAGTTTAGAAAGAACTCTTTTTGGGATACAGTATGTGGCGTACACGAGCTCCAAAATTTGTCTTCTTAATCAAAATGAAAATAAAAAGAAATGAAATTAAGAAAATATAAATCTATATATCTATTTGTTTATTTGATTGAATGATACTTTGAAGGAGGAGTGGTAATGCCTATTTATAGGCAACTTTCACCTTCTTTTTTCATCATCTTGGATCATTGTCTGCATTACTATCATCTTTATTGTCAATAAAAGTGACTTTAGTTAGTTAACAAAAATGGCTTGGGTTAGTCAACAAAAGTGGCTTGAGTTAGTCAACAAAAGTGGCTTGAGCTAGTTAACAAAAGTGGCTTGGGTTAGTCAACAAAAGTGGCTTGGGTTATAGCTTTCTTTCATTATAAAAGGAAGCTCACTCCCCCTTTTGTATAACATCCCAAAATTCTCTCTATTTTGCAAAATAAAATAAAATAAAATAAAATAAAAAACTAAAAACATGTTATAATTTATTTATAAATTGTTAGAATTATTTATTTTTCAAAATAAATAATAATATTATTAAATTCTCAAAAACTGAATCAAAATTTGACTTTGAACAGGTAAAATAACTTTAAGAAACTAGAGTTATTAAGCTCTTGTAGTATGCTGATCGCACGGTTTATTTGTCTAGTATGAAATGTCTATAAAAGTTAGCCATAGATGAGATGTGTCTCGTTATGTGCGAGTGGTAGATGTTGGAATTAATAGGTCGAATTCAGGTACGCCATGACAGGTGTATAGACCCGAATCTATTAGTTATTAATTAATTATAAAGGTAATTAATTAATATAAATAAGATATTATTTAATAGAATCCTAAAAAGATTTAAATAATCTCCCAATTAGTGGGAAGTTACTATATATCCTATTAGGAATATAATATATCTATAGAGAGATATTAGGTTTCAAGAAGTTAACGTAAGAAATAGAAAAAAAAAAGTTCTCTACGACTTTCTCCCTAGAATTCACGTTGGTGAACGAAAAGACATTAGAGGCTCTTAGACTGTGAAAAGAGAAGTTTTATGTTTGTGACTGTTTCTAAACTAGTAATACAAGTTAAGAACACGATTATCCAAGCTTCAAGAGGTAGGTACTTTACATGTTTTATATAGATCATGAAATCCTACACTTATAAATCTAAAGGAAAAAAAAAAACCATCAGTTGATCGTTGCCATCATTATATATTATTTATATTCCTTTGGTGGTAAGTTATATATCATTTAGACTCCTTTATATATATATATATAATTTCCCTTAATTCACTAGTTCATTAAGGAAAATTGTGTACGCTTACTTAGAGAGGGTTTTTACAAATTTTTTATCTTCATTTATCTCACCTATCTTAAAATATGTTTTTGTGAACTTTTGAGGTGAAATTTGAATTTACTTTGAGAGAGAGATATATGATTTAGGTATTGTTTGTTTAGCCTCATTACCTTTATCTACAATTGTTCTAATTTTATCCTTTGTTTACCCCTTTGTGCCTTGTTATAATTTTTAGCTTTCTTTTTCTTTATTTATTAATCTTAATTGTTATCATTTACCTTGTTTGTAAGATAATTTTTGTCAAGTTTAAATTTTAAAAGCTTATTCATGTGAGTAATTAAAAGGCGAAATTCTTGAGCTTTTATTTAACAAGGATCTTTTATAAGGAAAATGCTATTCTGCCTAAATTAAATCACCATTGTGCTTTAAATAAAGTTTGGAGGAAAGAAATAATTTGTGTTATAAATCAAAATCATTAATTCTTGCTTAACCTTAGAATCATGTTGTTGGTGATAAAGTGAAAGAGTTATGAGATCAAAAGAAAATAATGTGAAACTCTTGTTTGAGAAGCTTAAAAAAAGATAATCTTGAAAAAAAGAATAGTACTTGTGAAGAAGAGATCCTAATTGGAAAATTCCCTTGATTGCATTGATAAAATGAAAGCTTTTTAATTTTTCTTTGACTTGGCAACAATTATCTTACTCTTTGTTCAATTAACCTATTCTTTGTTTAGCCAATTACTTTTTTGTGACCACATTACAAGTCTAATAAAAACTTGATGATCTCTCTTGATTTGTGAATTTCATTAGTGAAGATTATTTACATAAACATGCCTATGAGATTTATAATTTTATTTAATGTCTTTTGATAAAAGCATTTAAAGATATTAAGTGTGTGTATATATATCTGAAATGCAAAAATTTCTTTGTGATTGATTTAATGCATGGTTATTTAAGGCAAGATTAAGATGAGGTTTATTTTGAACTTGAGATGGAAGCATGATTTGATATATTATTGATATATTATTTGTAAATATTGATTTCTTGAGGCATTTGGAAAAAAAATAAAAAATTATTCAACATAAGTATGAGAATATTAAATTTCCTTGTCATCTTTAATTCTTATTTTGCTTGAGAATGAGCAAATATTTAAATTTAGGGGAATTTGATGAGTGTGAAATATGTTATTAATATTAAGAACAATTGTTAAGATCAATTCATCTAATGTTTTTTTTTTTTTTGTTAACCTTTTATTTTTATACTTTCTTCCAAGTTTTCTTAAGTTTTTTGGAAGGTTTTTATGTAATTTTAAGCAATTCGGAAGTTCAAAAATCATGCGGAGGATGTCAGAAGCAGAAATGGATTGAAAAAGTGTGAAATTGGCTCTTGAAGGCTGCACGACCGTGCAACATTTTTTGGATCTGCTTGAATTTGTTTTGACACCAAAGGAGAAGAAAAAGTGCACGACCGTGTAAGGGAGGTCATGCACGGCAGTGCACACCTGACATCTATGCGATTTTTATTTTTTTTCGCAAAACTTTGACCTGTTTGCTCTCAACTTGAGGGATATTTTTATACTTCGAATTTCCTAGGCTTCTAAAGACTTTGAAACCTCCTTAAACTTAAATTTTGTGATGTCTATATATAAATACGCTTTCTATTAATTTTTTGTAAGGAGAAAGGGGAGAGAGAGAGAGAGGGAGATACTTTCCAATCTCCAATTCTTTTATAGGTTTTGTTTGAGATGTTTATTTTTTTATTCAATTAATATTTTCTTTTCTTTTCATATTATGAGTAACTAAATTTCTATTTAGGGTTTTAGATATAATATTTTTATTTGCCTATAATTATCTATAATTAATTGATTGAGAATTACTTGTGAGAATTAATCTATTATCTTAAGACTTAATTCTTGCGACACATCAATGGTAATTGATTTTCATAATCATAAAATATATATATATATATATATTGCCAGAAATAATCATAAAATATTTGAGGAGGTAGAGTATCTCACTTGGTGATTTAAATTAATAATTTATTAGGAAGTACGATTAATTTATAAAATAATATGATCAAAATATTAAAATCATTTTTTTGAAAACAAAAAGGAACTAATATAACTTCATATATCATTATATTATTAATTAATTTATTATTAAGCTGAAACTTAGCATACAACCAAAAACTCTTCGAGGATTTAAAAAAGAGTGTATAAAGAAAACTGAAACAACTCCCTAAACTGGATCTAACACAAAAATTTGTCCTTTAGTAGAAAATGTTTAAAGAATGCAAATTTAATTAATACAAAAAATTATATGAAAAAAAATAATAATAATCTATGAGTCAACATATTATAAGAAAATGGATTGAAATTCCAATAATATAAGGAGAGAACGTGTGAAATTTCCCATGCCCATGTTGCCTTTTGTGCACTATGTTTAATTTATTTTTTTATTTTTTAATTTATTTCTCACATATTTTTAAAGGGAAATAAGATGTGCTACGTGTGAAGGTGGCAAGTTTTATATAACTTCATCTTCAAACTCCATCTGAGTATATTTGTATACATTTTAATCATATGATTAAAATGTTTCAAAAAAAGAATTTAAATTTTAAAAACCCTCCCCTCTTCCCTTTAAGAATTTTTGAAGCATTTGTTTATTACTCAATTATTAAAATCGTATATACACTTATCATTACACTACCTCCACCTCTTAATATGATCCTTTTAAAAATTTTGGATGAACTAAAATATAAAATTATGAATCGAATGACATAATAATAATAATAATAATAATATATTTGGCAAAAAAAAAAATGACATAATAATATTAATAAGTAAAGGCTGGGTCAAGGAAAATCCCTCGTACACATGAGAAACGGTCCATTGGCACATTGCCCCGGTACTCTGTACTTGGGACAGCCCATCATGGACTAACCTGCAGCTTTCAACTCTTTTTTTCTTTTAAACTTTGGAGAAAATTGTTTAGAAAAACCATTTATTGGTAAATATCACAGTTTTTTTTTTTTTTTTTTCTTAGCACAGTGGAAAGGCTATTCCAACATGAATATATTGTTCAATTTATATATATATATATATTCTGTTAGATAATGTTTAGGTGTGCAAATAACACAATTTTTTAGGAATGGTAAATAAAATAATTATTTTTCATGTTTAACAAATAATAATTAAGCTTAGAATCTTTTTGATTAGATATTAGTCCTCTAAAATAATTGAGTATTTAAATTTGACTATCAAACCGATTATTTATAATTTTTCATTTGAACTAAAAATTTAGATAACTCAATTATTCCAAATGATTATTTATTCAAATTCACATTTAGAGAAGTTAATAAATGAAAAAAGAAATTAGTTTTCTACAGTAAACATAATAATGACATACTCTTTTCTAAAACCACTAATGGAAAAATCTATGAGAAATCATCTGATCAGTTTAGTCTAGAAAATCTCTAACAACCATAAAATGAACTTATTGTATAAATAGCAATTAGAAATATTGTTTCTCAACAATTTTACTTGTACAGAATATTTTATCCCATTGAAAAAAAAAATAACATTAATTATAAAAGTAGAATAATATCAGCAACAATAACAAGATCCAATTAATTCTTATCTTACCCCACCATAAACTATATTAATTTATGCCTAATAGTAGTAATTTAGAGTGGCTGTGAGGTTCCAATTTGGTGAATGGTAGTGCTTGTTAATGGCAACTGATTAGAAGCATCAGCAAGTGCCATTGCAGCAGCAGGAGTCATAGTTTGGTACTGAGAAGGCAATGGAGGAGCAGATTGAAGCTGAGTATAATACATTTGATCAGCAGTGGCTTTATTACCATATTCATAACCATAATTAGCAGCATTAGCAGCAGGAGCAACAGAAATGGATTGAGATGGAGCATAACTCATGTATTGTTGCTGAAATTGATTACTTGGGATGGGGACGAATGGGGCATTTGATGTCACGCCAGTTATATACACACCTGCAGCTGTTTCAGGCTTAGCTATGGTGGCAGCAGCAGCTGCAGGTGTTGTAGGATATAGTGGTGGATGAGCTGCAGAAGCACCACGGCTCGGAGCTATTACTGTAGCAGTAGCTGTGTCCACAATATTAGATTGTATAGACATGTATGGTTGGGTTTGCGAAATAGGCATTACATAAACAGGGTACTGTTGATGATGATGATCAAATTGTTGTTGTGATGGATTTGGAGGAGCATAAATTGGATAGTAAGATGACATTGGCAATTGAGTTGTGGCTGTTGGGTGGGGCATAAAATGTGTGCTAGAGTGTACTAGTTGTTGCTGTTGATCAAATTGTGCAGGCGACGCGTAGCCAGAGTTTTGAGCCTGTTGGATTTTGATTTGAGAGCTAATTGGAACTGAAATGTCGCATCTTGTATCTGGATTTACAGCAGCCCTGTTGTTGTCTCCTAGTACAACTTGAAGTTGTTCTTGATAATACATTGGCTTTGTGAGAGAACTTGCAGATGCAATGCTTGTATCACTGCATAATATAGTTCAGATCATCAACCAAAAAACAGAGATTTAATTTGGGAGAAACCAAGTTCACGTATTGAAAAAAAAATATTGTTTATACAAACATTCAACTGTAACAAAAATTAAAATTAAGTTACTAAATTGTAACAAATTATTCCTTTAATTATGATCGTCGTAAATTAAGTGATCATTAGTGCAATTTAATCTATATTTAAAAAACAGTTTCTCACCAATATGCTAATTTAATTCATTTTATGTATCCAATTTCATCAAATTATTCTTTTCTAAATTTTGCCTCCACAAAATTTCATCTAGATCTTGCTGTGGAACCTAATTAGCATGACAGAAAAGAATGTTACCTTGCAGCTGAATCTGGTGAAGGCAGATTGTAAGTACAGGCACCGGCCTTATGTTGCACAGGCTGCAGTGATGGCAATGGTGGTTTACGAAATGTAACAGGAACACCCTGATCTGATCTCTCATCGTCTGATAAAAATCGATTCAAGTGTTCGCTAGAACCACCAGCCGGATTAATGGACGCCGGTACTGTCCCAACTGCAGTAGTAGCAGTAGGAAGTGGAGGCAAAGCAGCAGATATATGGCTATACCCATCATCTTGTATTTGAACAACTTGTGCGAAAGTCATTTGAGCAAATTGATCTTCTAGTCCACCAACCCTGTGAGAATCTTCCATACGAACCCGAATAGGCGGAAGATTACACATCGATGGTGAAGAAGAAGAAGAAGAAGATCCATTATCCACTATAGGTGAGTCTGGCATTGCGGCCTGTACATCATGATGATAATGATGTTCTGGTATATTCTTTGCTTGCTTTTTCTCTGCCAGCTCCTCCTCTGCTTGAGCTTCTAAATCATGGCGATGATCATTATCAAGATTTACTAAACAAGTAACGGTAGCAGAATCTGAGAGATTTCTTGGAATTAAACCAGAACCATTAAGTGCATCAACAAACCATGTTTCTGATTTTGCATCATCAAGAAGTGATCCCATTGAAGCTGCAGTTTCCGGCTTTGTAAAGAAAATAAACAACCGAATACGAGCAGGAGATAAAGAAGATGAGCTAATCCGATCATACTCTTCGATCATGTTATCAAGATCTTCATCTGTTGTTACTGATACTAGAGAGTCAAGCTCTTCATTGGGTAGCTGATACTTCAGAGTAAAAGGACGGCCGTCAAGAAGAGCACGGGAGAGCCTGGATGTTAGGGATGAGAGTGAGGAGTGACGATTGACGACTACTATTCGTGTCTCGCCGCCTACATAGCAGAGGGACTTGTCATGTGGCCGTGGAATAATGTGGCCTCCATAGCTGCACATTAGGCGGAGTTTGGCTCCTGGAACGGGTGGGAGAGGCTCATTAAAAGTTTCAGCTGTGTGGGAACGGGGAGAGGAGTCGACGGAGTCAGGATAGTTTAGGTGTATGGTGGTGGGAGTGATGGTGGTTGTAGTGGTGGCGGTAGGATGGGGTGGGAATGGGAGGGGCGGAGGATCCATGAAGGGGTGGAGGGGAGTCCAATAATTAATGTTTTGTTTTAGAGCTTAGAATGATGGACAAGAATTGGAGGTAAAAGACAATTGATGCTTTTATAGTTGTATGATTTTTTTCTTGAAATTTTTTGTGAAATTTGTAATTATTGGTGTATCACTTACTAAGTTCCATGTATGATATTCTAATGATGTATATTTTTTCTCATGAACTTGACATCATCAATCATTTTACCCCCTTGGACTTTGTGAATAATCAATTTAATTCTTTAACTTGGTAAATTGTCAACATCAACCCCCTAAATGTTCAGTCAGTAGTGAGCGTGAATGTGCGCGTAAGTAAAGTAAGTGAACACTTAAAATGATGTCTAAATTTTAAAACTAATAACAAGAAAAATAGTCTAAAATTTTAAAAATAGAAAAAAAAAACAAAATATATTTTTTAAAAAATATGGAATCAATTTTAACTAATGGAAGAAGGGTAGTGGCTAGAATCTGAACATGGTGGCACTAGAAAATCAAAACCACTAGGCTGATTTTGATTTTATGGTGGCCGAAAATAACCCAATTGTTGACCAGCCAAAAGCAGAGGAAATAAAGCAGAGGAAGATGAAAATGACCCTAAAGAAAAAGACCCTGCATCAATTGAAGGAGCTAAGGTAGACGATAATGAAATTGTTGATTGTAAATGATGAGTCCTAAAATCATCAAGTTCTGTTAATAGAGGGCTCGGTTAGAGGGTAGGACCTGCGAACAGAGAAAAATAGGATCAATGGCTCCCGGGGGTTGACCCTTAGGAGAGTCTCCGATGCCCAAGTCAGTGAGAGCGTTTTAGAGAGAGAGAAAATTATGAGCTAGGATCTATTCTCTTTACCTTTTTATTACCTTTTATAGGGAAGGGTAGGGACTCCCATGAACGTGTGTCCTATGCCTATTTGAGGTCATTTTTATCCCTCATCAGAGGTCCCCACTCCCTAGTCTGATCGAGTGTATCGAAGAGAAAGCTAAGGGAGTAGTTCATTGCTTGTGATTCATCTAATTTGTGGATGAAATTGTCAATTTGACTGCATCTGGTAGCTTTGATATGAAGGCTGCTGGATGCTTGAATGAAGATGACGAACTGAAAAGCTCGATCTGAAGGCAACTATTTGCCTGATGAGGCGAGCTTAGGAGCTCGGTCTGAAGGCAGCTGTGTGCCTGATGAGGCGAGCTTAGGAGCTCGGTCTGAAGGCAGATGTGTGCTTGATGAGGCGAGCTTAGGAGCTCGGTCTGAAGGCAGCTATGTGCCTGATGAGGCGAGCTTAGAAGCTCGGTTTGAAGGCAACTGTGTGCCTGATGAGGCGAGCTTAGGAGCTTGGTCTGAAGGCAGCTCGATGTTATGAACAGAGATGCAAACTATATGATTGCCACATCATAATGTGGTCTTATGGTCTTCGATGCCACGATATGTGGACTTATAGATTCCATATAATTTCAAGTCTTCAAGTCTCCCATTCTTCATATAATATACCTTCTTGAGGAAGGTCTTAGTAAATGACATGCCTAACTGAGAGGTCTGTGGATAGACTGCTTCGTCAGCCAAAGGCAGGTCTTTAGATGAAATGTTTCGTCAGTTGAAGGCTCAAATAAGGATAATATCACATGCCTCGTTGATCGAGGACTTTAGAGCTTCGCTGGAGACTTTGGAGCTTCGCTATCCAATGT
>CATKHJ010194100.1:0-17952 GCA_949750685.1 Vernicia montana
ATTATACCTTCTTTGTGGGTTTGAGTGGTGGGAGAGTGATTTTACCGGACCGGAGTTCCGTTTCGGAAAACAAGGTTGATTTTGAAAAATTGCTTTGATTACTTAATTACCCAATTTTTAATTAATTAAAAGGATTAATTAGTTAAAGTGATTAATTAACCAAATTGAGTGAGGATTTAATTAAAAAAATTAATTAATTAATTAAAATTAATTTTTAATTAATTAACTAATTGAGAGTGGGTGGGGATTAATTTAAAAATAAATTAATTAGTTAATTAAAATTAATTTTTAATTAGCTAACTAATTAGAGTGAGTGAAAAACTAATTATAGAGAGAGAGAGAGAGAGAGAGAACAAATGGATAGCAATCACAAGAGCTTGAGGTGTGGTTTGAAGTTGTGAGGAGGGGGGTATTTATAGGAAAATAGGGTGGAGTGAAAAGACAAAAAAGGATTTAAAAAGCAGAAAAAGGTAGGAGTAAATTTAGAAATTCGCAAAAAGGTACCATGTCGCGACAGAGGGTGGCGGACTCGAGTATAATTCACGCGAGTCCGCCATACCTGCTGGCGGCGGCCGCCGGACAGAGGGTGGCGGACGCGCCAGACTTTCCGGCGGACACGCCGCCTTGTCTGGTGGACGTGTCAGCTGATGCGTCTGGCACTGACGTGTGTCAGGCACGTCATTGCGGACACGCGTCAGTGCCAGACGCGCCAGATGGCCGGCGGCGTCCGTCGGCCTGGTGGCGCATCGCGGACATGCTGGCACGGCTCGCGGACGTCTGCGAGCCATCTCGATTTTCGGTCTTCGATTCAATTTTTAGAGCTTTTCGGGTTAGTTTTTGAGGGTTCTGGGTCAGTTTTTGGGTTATTCTGAAGTCTAAAAAATTACCGGTCAGTGGCGGTAGTTTCAAAATTAATTATCGGATAGATTGACGGTCAGTTTTGGGAGAGATACGGTCAGTTTTGGGAAAAGGCTGTCTGGTACAGGAGGTCTGGTCAGGATTGGAAAAAATATCAGTTTGGATAGAAAAATATTCTTGTCAGCTCTGGTAGGTTTAGAATATTTTTGGGGCGGTTTGGCAATCAGTTTTGAGGAAAATTTGGTCAGTCTCGGGAAATACTGTCTGGTACAGATGGTCCGGTCATGATTGAAAAATTGTCGGTTTGGATAGAAAAAATATTTTAATCATTTCTGTGAGTTCAGAAGTATTTTTGGAGGTGCTAAAATAAGGGTTCACAAATGGCTCCTTATGCGATTGCATCCACTTTTTATGCTTTTTTCATATGACTTATGAAGTGAATTTTATGCATATTACAGAAGTGTTTCGAATCATTGCTATTTGACTCAGACATGTGTCAAAGTTAGCTCAACTGCCAATCTTTCTATTTGTCAAAGTTAAATCACAAGTAGGTGACAAGAAAAAGAAAGAAAAGAAAGAGTCCAAAAAGAGGAGGTAAGGTAGGTGGCCAAATGAAGGAAAAATTGGTTTGTAGCTGCCTATAAAAGGTAAGAGCTTATTTTCTTTGTAGTATCCCAAATCAGAGAGAAAAAAAAATTCAAAGAGAAAAAAAAATAGAGAATTTTATTTAAATTGTGTTTCTCCTATTTTCAAAAGAGATTATTGTTATTATCTCCTTGTGATTGAAAGAGAAGGTTGTAACTCTTATTATTTCTCAAAGTGGAATTCTTTTATCCTTACCCATGATTTTTTACCCTAATTTGTTTGGGATTTTCGATGTAAAAATCTGTGTGTCAAAATTATCTTCATTATTTTATCAAATTATTAGTTGTGATCTTGCTCTAATCCGGTATTTCTTTTACAACAAGTGGTATCATCTCACCAAACTGTACGAGGCCAAATCACTTCACAACAAAATTTTCCTTAAGAGAAAATTTTACACTCTACGGATGTCAGAATCTACTTCGATGACAGAACACATTAACACTGTGAACACTTTATTTTCTCAACTAACATCGTTTGGGTATAAAATAGATTCACAGGGGCATGCTGGACTTTTACTCCAAAGTCTACCTGATTCGTATGATTAGCTTATCATCAATTTAACAAATAATATCTCCACAAACAATCTGGTCTTCTATGATGTTGCAGTCGCAGTTCTAGAAGAGGAAAGTCGGCGCAAAAACAAAGAGGACAGGTTGGCCAGTTCGCAACAAGTGGAGACATTGATGATGAGAGGAAGATCAACAGAGCGTGGCCCCTGTGGGAGCCAAAATCAGGGAAGATCAAAATTGAGGAGTAAGAAGAGTATAAAGTGCTACCATTGTGGCAAGAAGGGTCACATGAAGAAATATTGTTGGAATTTAAACAAAGATTCTAGTCCTCAAGGAAATGTAGCAAACACTTTAGATGATGGCAATGCTCTATGTTATGAAGCGGCAACGACTGATACAGGCAGACAAAGTTTAGCTGATGTCTGGTGTTTTGACTCAGGAGCTACCTGGCATATGACCTCTCGGAGAAAGTGGTTCCATCATTATGAATCTATCTCAGGATGATCTGTGTACAGGGTTGAAAATCATGCCTTAAAGATCGTCAGTATTGGAACCATCAAGTTGAAGATGTATGATGGTACAATTCACACTATTCAAAATGTGCGACATGTGGAGGGCCCGCAGAAGAATTTATTCTCTAAAGGACAACTTGATGATATTGGGTGTAAGATCGAAACCTGTAATGGGATTAAGAAAATAATCCGAGGCATGTTTGTACTTATGAAAGGATAAAAAAAGATTGCAAACTTGTATATACTAATAGGAGAGACTATACAGGAAGGAGAAGCATCTGTTGCTTCAAGTAGTTTGAATGACAGATCTGCAATGATGTGGCATTACAAACTTGGGCATATATCTGAGTAAGGAATGAAAATTTTTGCAGAGAAAAATCTACTTCCGGGACTCACAAAGGTTTCCTTACCCTTTTGTGAGCATTGTGTTACAAGCAAGCAGCACAGGATAAAATTCAGCACATCAAATTCTAGAAGCAAGAAAGTTCTAGAATTGGTTCACTCTGATATATAGCAAGCACCAGTTCCATCCTTGGGAGGAGCGAAGTACTTTGTGTCCTTCATAGATGATTATTCCATGAGATGTTGGGTGTATCCTATCAAAGGGAAGGTAGATGTGTTTCCATTTTTCAAAGTGTTTAAAGCGCAGGTAGAACTTGAATTTGGTGAGAAGTTCAAGTGTTTGAGGACAGATAATGGAGGAGAATATAACAGCAATGAGTTTTGTTGAATTTTATAATCAAGAAGGCATTAAGAGGCAATTCACTACAGCATACACTCCTCAACAAAATGGAGTGGCAGAGTGGATGAACAAAACACTTTTGAAAATAACAAGGACCATGTTAGGAGCTGCAGGTCTAGGAAAAATATTCTGGATAGAAGCAGTCAACACCGCCTATTATGTGATCAATCGGTTACCATCAACTGCAATTGAGTTGAAAACACCGATGGAGATGTGGACAAGAAAGACTGTTGATTATTCAAACCTCCATGTATTCGGAAGTCCTGTGTACATGATGTACAACACCCAAGAAACTACAAAGTTAGATCCAAAATCCAGAAAATACATATTTATGGGTTATGTTGATAGAGTGGAGCGGTATCGTGCAAGACTGGTGGTAAAAGGATATGCTCAGAAAGAAGACATTGACTTAAATGAAATATTTTCCCCTGTGGTTTGACTTAATATAGTTCGAATAGTTCTGGCAATGTGTGCTACCTTTGACCTACGTTTAGAGCAGTTAGATGTGAAAACTACTTTTCTTCATGGAGATCTTGAAGAAGAAATTTTTATGCTCCAACCAGAGGGATTTGAAGAACATGGAAAGGAGAACTTAGTTTGTAGGTTGAACAAATCTCTATACGGTCTCAAACAAGCGCCGAGGTGTTGGTATAAGAGATTTGATTCCTTCATCATAAGCCTTGGGTACAATAAATTAAATGCAGACCCTTGTGCCTACTTCAAGAGGTTTGGTGATAATGATTTCATCATGCTGCTGTTGTATGTTGATGATATGTTGGTAACAGGCCCCAACAAAGATCATATCAAAGAAATAAAGGCTCAGTTGGCTAGGGAGTTTGAAATGAAGGACTTGAGACCAGCAAACAAGATTCTAGGGATGCAAATTCACCGAGACAGAAATAATAGGAAGATTTGGCTTTGTCAAAAGAATTATTTGAGGAAGATCTTGTGACGCCTCAATATGCAAGATTGTAAGCCAATTTCTATCCCACTTCCTGTTAATTTCAAGTTATCCTCCAAGATGAGTTCCAGCAATGAAGCAGAGAGGATGGAGATGTCTCAAGTACTGTATGCATCAACAGTAGGAAGCCTTATGTTCGCTATGATTTGTACAAGACCAGACATTGCACATGTAGTTGGAGTGGTTAGTCGGTACATGGAGAATCCTGGTAGAGAGCATTGAAATGTTATAAAAAGGGTCCTGAGATACATTAAGGGGACCACAGATGTTGCATTATGTTATGGAGGATCAGACTTTATTGTCAGAGGATATGTTGATTCAAATTATGCAGGTGATCTTGACAAAAGCAAATCCACAACTGGATATGTGTTTGTTCTTGCTAGCGGAACTATAAGTTGGGTTTCGAAACCGCAGTCAGTTGTGGCTACGTCAACAACATAAGCAGAATATGTAGCAGCTACACAAGCTAGTAAAGAAGCAGTATGGTTAAAAATGGTATTGGAGGAACTCAGGCATGAATAAGAGAAGATTTCTCTGTTTTATGACAGTCAGAGTGTCTTGCATATTGCAAGGAATTTAGCCTTTCATTCAAATACCAAACATATCAGAGTTCAATACCACTTCGTTCGTGAGAAAGTGGAAGAATGAATAGTGGATATGCAGAAAATTCATACAAAAGACTACCTAGCATATTTTATAACAAAGGCGGTTAATACCGATAAATTTATTTGGTGTCGATTCTTTAATGGCCTAGCAAAGACATGAACAATAGGGAAAGGCAAGGAAGATAGAATAGTGTAAAGATTGATTGATCCTTAATCAAATTTTTAAATGGGAGATTGTCAAAGTTAGCTCAATTACCAACCTTTCTATTTGTCAAAGTTAGCTCACAAGTAGGTGACAAGAAAAAGAAAGAAAAAAAAAGAGTCCAAAAAGGAGAGGTAAGGTAGGTGGCCAAATGAAGAAAAAATTAGTTTGTACGCGATCTCTTGCCTATAAAAGGCAAGAGTTTATGCTCTTTATAGTATCCCAAATCAGAGAGAAAAAAAAGTTCAAAGAGAAAAAAAATAGAGAGTTTTATTTAAATTGTGTTTCTCCTATTTTCAAAAGAGATTATTGTTGTTATCTCCTTGTGATTGAGAGAAAATGTTGTAACTCCTATTATTTCTCATAGTGAAATTCTTTTATCCTTACTCGTGATTTTTTACCCTAATTTGTTTAAGGTTTTCCACATAAAATCTGTGTCAAAATTATTTTCATTATTTTCTCAAATTATGAGTTGCGACCCTGCTCTAATCCGGTATTTCTTTTACAACATCTTCATAGTACAATTACATGTAAAAAATAGTTCAAGTGGAAACAACTAAATAAAACTAATTTGTAATTGCAGAATTTATCATATGCCTAACGAAGACTTTTGAGAAAGATCAATTGTTAATTTGCTATTTCTCTCTTCATTCTCTACTGTTATCATATTTTTATCTAATTTGTTAAATTTTCTAATATCTGTTATAGTTTATTTAGAACTTAATTTGCCATGTGGAATTGCTTCCCTATTGTTGCTGTGATTTTGGTCTACATTTTAGATAGGAACCATATTGGAAATCTTAGATGTCCTTGCTTTGATTTTTGTATTTTTTTAATCTTAAGTTTTGTTATTTAATTTCTTAGCAAGACAAAAATTTAAAAAGTTTTAATTTCTATTTTTTTAGTAACTACTCCACAGTATCCCATTTCTTAGTTTCAATTCATGTTTTATGAATTATTAAATCCATGTCATGGGTTGTGTTATTTTTATGTTAAATTTTGCTACGGCCGTATTTTTGCACTCATAAAATTGGTTTCTAAAAAACAATAAGAATTGAAACCTGACATGCATGTAATATTTACAGCTAAAGTATTACTTTATTACTTTTTATGAGATTGAGATTTATAAGGTAATCATTCTTATTTTGTTGTATGCACGTGTCTATGTATGTACATGTATATGAAATTATGACTTATTAAGTAAAATTTATGCATATTATTAAAGTATTTCGAATAATTGCTATTTGACTTGGACATGTTCACAGTACAATTTCATGTAAAAAATAGTTCAAATAGAAACAACTAAATAAAATCAATTTATATTTATTCTGCATATGTTCAAATATGTGATGACAGTGACAAACTCAAGATTTTAGTTGAGACGAGACAATTTAGCATCAATTTGTTTTATAAGCTTATATATAAATAATAAGTAATCATATTATTATTTATGTTGTATATTTCAGGTTAATTTATATATGGACAACATTGCAAGGCACCTGTTAGAAAGACTTCTTTGTGATCTATATGTTGATTTTTTTTTAAATAAATGTTTGTATGAATATTATCTTTTAAGAATTTTATAATAGTATGAACAATTTAATGAATAAATTTAAAAGATATTATTTGAGCAATAGATTTTATGCAAAATCTTGCATTTTAAAAAAATACCTGCAGCATCGCGCGAGTGATTATCTAGTTTAATAAATATTTATCATAAATTGACTTATTGTTCACATATGCAATAAGTGTAACGAGCGTTTATATCGTGTAACAAGCGTTTATATCATGTAACGAGCGTTATTTTGCTCATTCCCTGAATTTCTGAAATTCAATAATGCTCGTCCCAAATGGGTAACGAACGTGACTTTTCCCCTGCTTGAACATCTTGAAATTTATATTATTTGTAATGCTCATTCAAGGTTGTGAACATTCGTAACTCTGCTCTCTGTATGAATTCTTATAATTTCACAATCAGGTGTAACGTTCATTTAAAATAGGAAATGACTGTTACCTTAACAACTGTAGGATATTACAATTAACCACCAAAACAAACAGGCCCTAAGTTCGTACCATAATATATAGTTGTAATATATAGTATCATCAATTAGTTAAGTTCGCCTTTATAATAATATAATGAATTCAACTACAAACAATATTTGAAAACTCTAAAATCATTCTAGAACCAGATCCACCATGAGTAACATAAAGAAGACCAATTACATATTGCCTTCTAAGCTTTGGTGGAGCTTGATAGAAGACTCCCAATTTGTTTGGTTCAGCTGTAAGGATATCTGCAACTTGCAAGGCTTCAACACTAGTCAAATCCTCAATTTGAAGTAACTCATTCAACATCTTGTTACTTTTATCAACCATTTCTTGTTCACGTTCCTCTGCACGAGACCATGTATTTATCATAGTTGCAATATGTGTATTTATGTTTTCCATGAATTTGTTCATGTTAAAAGACACATTATGGAATGCAACTATATGTGGATCTTTCGATTCCTTTTCTTCCTTAGTCTTTGGCGTGCTTCGTTTTTGAGTTCTTTTAGATGCAGAATGAGTAGTGGGCTGAGTTACAAATATGCTATCATCTTCTTCATTGTCATCATCAATAGTATTTCTCTAATTTGCTAGCTCATTTTCCATGTTCTCTATGGTATCATGAAATATGTCAACATCTATTCTACAGTCCCCTTGCATCCTTATGATTTTATCATTGTAAGATCAATATAACAAATTAGAAAATCAACACAATATGTAGAATGATACTTTATATAAATGAGAAAAAAAAATACTTATCTTGCAATATTCTACATAAACACTTTTCTCGCATTATATCATTTTTTTTGGTATCATCCCAACCAAATCTAAATTTATTCAACATTTCAGCAATGGCATAATATTTTCCCTTTAGTGTTTTCCATCTAGAATCAATATGTGGATTAGCTTTTATACCACACAATGGAAGTTTTTGACTAATCAATTCCTCAGCCCAAATCAAACATCCATTCTTCCAAGTACTGTCTTGCTTAAATCTTGGATCAATAGCAATCTCTTGTAATGACTGTATCAACACACGATCCTTCTATGTAGTCCATACTCTTTTGTTTTTTCCCAACCAAAAGTAGCTTGGCTACTTTCAATAGAATCCATCCTAACATACATTAAACAACAATAACAAGATGTAAAAGTGTATAAAAAAATAATTGTTCATTGAAAAATAAAGTATAAAAGATGACATAAAGAAAGAGTATTTGAGCATTACTTAAACTAAAGAATACAAATCAACTACAACCAAATGCAAATCATAGTTTATGAATATAACTATCAAATTGAACAGATTAATGCATTTTAAATCACCTAAAAATAAATAAAATCTCATCGTCTAGCATATCGAACTCTTCAACTATTGAACATTTGTTGTGCAAGAGTGTTTCTGAAATTGGTCCATTGGTCAAACGTTTGAACTGTTGTGATATATTCTACTTCATTTGCACCATTATTATTGTCATCTTCTTCAAGAAATTGATCTGTCATGGTATCTGTTGGCATGAATTTTCTTATTAGGTTATGCAATAAACAACAGGCCATAATGATATGTCCTTGGGTCTTTATTGAATAGAAGGAACAACTCCTAAGAATTGACCATCGTCCTTTAAGTATGCCAAAACATCTCTTGACCACATTTCTAGCTTTGGAGTGTTTCATGTTGAAATACTCCTTTGCAAATTGTGGTTGTCTATCACCTCTCCACTAATTAAGGCAATAGAGTTGCCCCTCCTATATGGAGTGAGAAATCCTTCGCCATTAGTGTATCCAGCATCTACCAAGTAATAACAACTTTCACATTTACAAAAATTGAAAAAATTATTTTTTCTTGTCATATATAATATAATGCTTTAGTTATTAAAAGATCATATTACAAAAAAAATATTACCTTGAGGAATTTTTAAACCATTTGGTCTAGAAATAGCATCTTAAAGGACACGATCATCATAGGTTGAACCTTTCCTTCTAGGTAAAACATAAATAAAATGCATGTTAAGTGAGCAAACACCCAAGACATTCATTGCAAGGTTATCTTTCCTTATTCGATATTTCGCTCTATCCTCATGTAGTACTGATACACTAATATAAGTACCATCTAGTGCTTCTAGGCAATTCTACAAAACCAAAATGAAAAAAGTTATCCATATTTATTTTCAGACACACATTTTTGTGTTACTAATTAATATTTTGTACCTAAAAATACTTCCATCTATCATTTGTGCAATCCTCTGTTATAGGCATCGGTTTTCTAAGTAACTCAATGTGCAACTTAAGAATAGCCTTTAAATAAGGTTGAAATATCTGCTCACAGTTTCTCCACTTCTAATGAAAAAGATTCCAATGTTTCTATTTTTCTTGTGGTAAGATAATATGTATAAAAATATTGCAAAAATTTTCTTAATAGACATATTTCTAGATTCTTTTAAACCTCCAATGTCTCTAACCATTTCACAAAGTACATCAAATGTGTGTCTATTCATGTGAAGTTCATTCTTACAAGTAACATCACTATCTCTTATTAGCATCTCTAGATTTGCTATTCGTAATCTTTTTTTTTTTTGTTCTTTTTCTTATCTATCAATTGCTTCCCAATAAAATTGGTTGAACTCATCAAATACCATTTAACATACATGTTGAAAACTATAGTAACAATAATTATTATGAATTGAGCTTGCTACAAATTTTTCTTTCTTCTCATTGAGAGGCTAAAACCATCCATTTTCCTACATGCATATAAAATATTAATCAATTATATATTCACACACACAAAAAAAGCACAATAGCATTCCATTCCAATTCATAATACCAAAAACTCAAAATTTTGCACAAAAAAGAACTCTCCCCCTATACATTCGTCTAGTGACTTTCAATCTTACTAAACAAAAATATATCAGGAACTGATAAAAACATAGCCCTTTACATCCCCTGGAGACAAAAAAAAAATGTTAAACACTGCTCACTGTATCAATATTAATATCCCATCATGTACACGAAACACACTATCAAAACTGTAAAGCCAAAATCAAAGTTGTTTGTTTCTTATGATGAATTGGGGTATTACACAAATGTCAAATTCAATTTTAAGAAACTAAAAATAAAATCCCTAAAAATTAATAATAAAAATAATTAATAATAAAAATAACACAAAAATAAAAAATATAATAATATATAGCATAAATACCTGTACTGAGATGAGAAAACAATGATGAATATAATGGAGGAGGCTAGAATCAATGAATCTTGTGTAAAATTGGAGGGTTTTTTTTCCCCCCAGAGGCTTTAAAAGAGGGAGAGAGCGTATTTTTTCATTTTGATTATAATATGGAATCAATTTTGATTGATGGGGGATAAGAGGGAATGACTCATTCTCATTCTCAGAAGAAATTCTTAGATGAACTAGATTCACCACGTCAAATTATGGACTACCAATGATGATTTGACATGTCGACGAGTTAATTACAATACATACCTCATAATTCAAGTAGTTAATTTTCATATTTACCTTATGGGGTAGTTATTGTTTAACATGAAAGATCATGATTGAACAGTTCATAATTTGACGTGGTGGATTAGGTTCACCTAAGATTTTCTTTATTCTCAGGAGAATCAGATTTCTATTCCCATATGTCTTTTATTCAAACAAACGTTAGGATTTCCATTTCGATTTCTGAGCTTATTTTATATTAAACAAACAATTCAGGAGAAAGAAAGAATTCATGCATACAGGTAGACTGTAGAGTACTACTTGAATATCGATACCATTTTAATTTTGAAAAAACATAAAACATCTAATGTTTATTAATTAAAAAAAATTAATTTTAATAATAAAATCTTAAAAAAAAAAAGTTTTTCTCAAGAATGAATTTTCCATTTTTTTTAAATTATTGAAAAGAAATTCCAACGTATGTCTATTGTTTAGATCACATATATACTATGGGCTACAGCGAGGTACAATAACTGTTATATTTTGCTAACTATCCTTACACTAAATTAAATTATACTTATTTATGAATATGGAGCTTGATAATAAAATGTGAATTTAATTTATTTAAGGTATTAACTATATTATAAAAGATAAAAAAAAACTATATTATAAAATTCTTCTGAAAATTATGAGACATAAGGTACTATCATGCATTACTTTCTATTATTACTATATATTATTAAGAAATAAGGTCCATATATATATATATATATATATATATATATATATATATATATATATATATATATTTTTTTTTTTTTGTCACATCCCACTTCGGGTGGTGCAATAGTCTTAGGGCATGGGTAGACATAAGGCCACCAACCACCCGTAGAACCCATAAAACATACATATGCATTCACATAACAACACAATACCTTGCTCATAACATCTCATATCATAAATTATACATAAGAATATCTCTCCCTTACACACATGGAGCATCTAAAATAGACTTCAATTACAAATAAATAAAGGAGAGATTATATCAAAACCCTAACTCACCTCTTTAACAAATGCTTCAAGAAATGGAAGAAGGAATGAACAATGCAACCTTAAATCCTTTTGTTGAAGCAATCAATGAATTTTATAGCATTTAATGTGAGTGGGTGGGTATTTCTTTAAGAGAAAATGAGTTTAGAAACTCTGTTGGCTCGTGAAAATGAAGTTTGGGGCTTTAATTTTCTTTTTAAAGCCATTTCCCAAATTCTGATCTCGATGGGAGTCGCAGTCGTGACATGCCCATCACGGTCGCGATTCCCTTATCGCAGTCGCTACATATTACTGTTCACGTGACTATTCATTCTGGTGGCAATTTCAGGTAGAGAGGTTTGCGATCTGAGTTGCGGTTACAACATTGGATGCGAAACCTAAGTCGCGGTCGCAACACCAAATTGCGGGCGCGATTCTTATCCTATTGCTCAACTCAGCAATTTAACTTCCATTTCATAAGAAATTCAATTCACAATCATCCATACACATAATATACATCTAAAAGCATTCAAATATTCAATGAAAAGTCCATACATAAATATTCGGGGTATTACATTCTCCCCTCCTTATAGAAAATTCGTCCTCGAATTTTATAAACATATAACATATACAGAATTATATAGAAAATAGATGAGGGTACTTGAGTTGAGTAGCATGCCTTGCTCACTCTCCCAAGTACACTTTTCTAGACTATGATTCTTCCACTGCACCTTTACCATGGCTATCTCTTTATTTCTCAACTTCTTCACTTGACGATTGATAATTGCAATGGAGTCTCTTCGTAAGCCAAGTTCTCATCAACTTTTAGAAATTGTGGTTGTAGTACATGCGATGGATTTGGCACATACTTCCTTAGTATAGACACATGAAATATGGGATGTACATGACCCAAACTCGGTGGAAGGAGACATTGCCAACTCTTTCCAACACCTCAAATGGTCCCACAAACCTTGGTGAAAGGTTGTCTTTTGTAATACTCCAAGTACGTATGTACATTCTGTAATCATATTTATTTGTATGAACATGAGTTATGAGATTCATTTCATGAGTATTTATGATATATGAAGTTAATTCATGTGCATATGTATGTTATAAGTTGTATGCTAAGTGTATATTTATAAGCTATGTATGAAGATTTAGAGTAGAGACTTGAGATTTTCCAAATTAATTTGATAAAGGAAAGTTGTGGAGGTAACCTAAAGGTTACGGCCGCAATCTTTGAGTTGTGGCCATGAACTTCATGGTTATGGTGGTAACTTTGAGCATAAAAATTGAATTTGTCTCTGGATGAAAGTTGCGGCCGGGAATTCATAAGTTACAGCCATAATCTCTATGTTACAGCCGTAATCTTCAAAGTTGCGGTGGTGACTTGCGCAAGAACAATAGCAAGAACCTTCAGTTGTGGCCGTAATGTCAAGAATTGTGCCTATAACTCACAGGTTACGGCAGTAACCTTCAAGGTTACGCCCACAACCTGTGATTTGGGCAGAATCGGAAAATCAAGTATTTAAAGAGTTTTTGAGACCTAATTCATTTTAATATGCCATTTTCAGAGTTCTAACTCTATCCTCTCTTAAAGAAACCCTAACCTAACTTCTTAAATGTTAAGATACTTCATTAATTGCATCAATCAAAGGATTTAGAGTTGTAAGAGTTCATCCTTTCTTCCTTTATTGAAGCATTTCTTGAAGAGGTAAATTATGTTTTGGATTTCTTTTATATTTCTCTTCTTCATTGTGGTAGATCCATTCTTGGGTAGAGAATAAGATTAGGAATCATGAGTCTAGCATGTATATGGTGATTTTAAGAGCTTGGGCTATGTGTATTGATATGTATTATATTTGTATGTGTTTATATCTATAGTTCCTCTTAGAAGACTTGATGGGAATCATGAGGACCTTGAGGAATTGATGTGATTGAGAAGTTCTTAAGAGTATTAGAGATTCTTTTTGTTAAAGTGAGTAGAAAATATATTACTATTCTTGTATTTGAATTTCTAAGACATAATGCCTAATTTCTTTTACAAGCTACCATGAGTATGAGCCTATGAAAGTTGTTTGATTGAACCGAGTGTTTCATTAAACTATATGAGTTCTTAATTAGCCATTTGCTAATTATTATCTTTTATGAGTATCATGTATTGTTAATTGTCCATGAGCATGAGAATTGTTATTACACTATATGAGTTATTAATTAGCCATTTGCTAATTAATATTATTTATGAGAATCTCAATTATTCTATCTATATGTTGATAATCTTAATGGTATAGAAATCCCCTACTAATGTGGGTTAATCATTAGACATTGTGTACATTGTAACCCAATGGATAGGGTATAATATCCTACCCCTATCTAGGAAGGGTAAATGGTCCTAGACGTGAAATCTGATCCATTTCATGTATTACGAGCATGAGTATGTTATTAAACCTCTACTCTTATTACGAGCAAGGGTATGCTAATCCAGCCTCTACCCTTATTTACGAGGTGATCATGCTAATAAAATGCATCTGCTCCAATTATTACAAGTTTGATTTCTATATCCATCTATTATGAGTTATGATTTCTTTCATAAGTTATATACATGATTTTTCTTGTATATCACGAGTTATTGATTATTACAAGTATATGAGTCTCATTTTCTATATTGTAAATTATTTGATAAGTATGAGTCCTACCATTCTTGTGAACTAGCCTTGAGTGACCTAGCTTAACAAGTATGGTAGTATATTCTTTACTCACTGCTTTATCTCATTAGTGATTCCATTTTTTCAGGAGATTAGAAGTTCATCGATTCGATTCTTCAGATATCCTTCTCCCTAAAGAACCAAGTGGATTAATGTAATTTCTCCATTCAATTAATTGTAATTGAAGTTATTTTAGATGCTTCATGTGTGTAGAAGGAGAGTTATTCTTTTGGCCTTAATGGCAATTATGGATGATTTATATTTATATAATGTTTATGAGAAGTATGAGCTTATGAGACCACGAGTAAGAGTATGTATGAGTATGTGATATGATAGAATAGATGTATGTGTAAGAGTTTAGGTTTTGATCTTGGGGATGTGTATGAGTTATTCTAGTTGTTATATTGCCATGAGATTTTTTTTATGATGAGAAGGGTTCTACAGGTTTTTGGTGGCCTTATGCCTACCCATGCCCTAAGACCATCACAATTGCGAAGTTGGGCTGTGACACCTTTCTTGCCAGATTTCATCACACCTTTCATAGGAGAGACTTTAAGAAACACATGGTCTCCTATGGAAAAGTGGACGTCTTTTCTTTTCGGATCCGCATAACTCTTCTGCCTACTGAGGGTAGTCTTCAATCTTTCACGTATTATGGGTACCTTCTCAAAAGTTTCTTTAATCAATTCCAGTCCTTCGATGTGCTTGTCACCCATTTCCATCCAACATACCATTGATCTACACTTCCTATCATAAAATGCCTCATATGGTGCCATACCAATGGTGGAGTGATAACTGTTGTTGTATGCAAACTCTATCAATGGCAAGTACTTATCCCAACTCCCACCAAAGTCTAGCACACACATTCTGAGCATATCCTCTAGAGTCTGTATGGTTCTCTCTAATTGTCCATCGATATGTGGATGAAATACTGTGCTAAAATATAACTGAGTACCCAATTCCCCTTGTAACTTATGCCAGAATCTATATGTGAATTGAGTACCTCTATCAGAAATGATAGATACAGGCACACTATAAAGGCTCACAATATTGTTCAGATACAACTGTGCATACTGGGTTACTGTGTAGGTTATTTTGTGGTCAATCTATAAATTATCACCCATGTAGAATCATAGCCTCTCAAAGTCTTTGGCAAACCTACCACAAAGTCCATCATAATACGCTCCCATTTCCACTTGGGTAACTTAATCTTTTTTAATAGGCCGGATGGCTTTTGGTGTTTAAACTTGACTTGTTGACATGTCAAGCATGAAGACACAAACTTAGTCACATCCTTCTTCATACCAGACCGCTAATAACAACTCTTCAAATTATGATACATCTTGGTGGCGCCTGGGTGAACACTGTAAATTGCTTGATGGATCTCCTTTGTGATTTTCTCTCTAAGATCATGCACATCCGGTACACATATTGTCACATCCCACTTTTGGGATATGACGGTCCTAGGGTATGGGTAAGCCTAAAGCCACCAAAAACCCGTAGAACTCACACCTGCTATTAAATCCAATATGGTATCATGTACTAACTACAAATAACACATATAAATCTTCCCAATACCAGAGCCTGCTAAGTATTTACTCACTTCACACTATAATTCTAAGTAATTAATTTATACCAACTATTATTCTTATTTATTAATTAACTTGTACATATCCCTTATTATCATATTAAAATCTATTCTTATAAGTCATCAATCATCATAATACAACATTCATTTATAATATTACACTTCCTTTATACAATTAAGGACAAAATTCTAATATACACCATTACCCTTGATATACATGAGAACATCTAATAATGTCTTTTTAATACATAACCGTATAAAATTTAATCGACTTCCGAGGACTACGGAGCAACTAAAGTTTTAACATCCAAAATTTAAAATAAACACATACTATTAGAGTATAAACTTATACGTTTAGGCATTTAATAACAATAGAGTTTACTTTATTACATCTATCTCAATTGAAGAAGAGTACTTGAGAAACTTCTTGCTACTTTATTATCTTTCTGTAAAAAAAAAATTAGGAGTGGGGGTGAGTTTATAACTTAGTGAGTAAAAACTATTCTACTATAAATTACGAGGCTCAGTGTTCAATATTTGTACACAAGAACAATTCTTGACTGACTTATTTATATACATATGTCCAATAGGAGCGATGTAAGATAATAAATACATATAGTACTTTTCAAATTCAAATCAAATCAAAATCTTGTAAATTATTAAAATCTTAGTTCAAATAACATGTAATATATAATATACTTAAAAACAAACTTCCTATACTAATGAATTGTAATACTCTTGAAAACTTAATTCGAATAATAAATAACTTATATTATCTTTAAAAAAATACTTTATTCAAATACAAGTAGCTTACATAACGGTTCAAATATTTCTTTAAATAACAAGTAAATTAAAATACAATTCAAATATGAATACAACTAATAATATACTTTTCAAAACTTCTCTTATCAACATTGCAATAATCGCAGCTCTTCTTGCGGAGCATTTGTCACATATCTTATAATACCTTTTACAATTCCATTCTTATAACAATACCCATACAAATGACTTAATCAAAGTATATACTTAGCAGAAATTATAACTAATTTATTATGAATAAATTCACATATCTCATATAATATAGTACTGCGAGGCCCACAGATTTCATGTTACATATTAAGGTACAAGGTTAGCTATTCCTTATAGCTAGGGCGTTCAAATACCTCTGTAATACCCCGAACATTCATGTATTGATTTCTAATTGATAATGTGAATGGGTTATAAATGTTATTGAATGTGTATTGAGGATAATTGAAGGGATAAAGCAAGTTAAAAGAGAAGAATTGAGAAGACAGGGTCGGCCTTCGCCCTTGGTCTTCGACATTCGGCCTTTGCCCTTGGTCTTCGACCTTCGGCCTTCGCCCTTGGTCTTCGACCTTCGGACTTCGACCTTGGTCTTCGACTTTCGGCCTTCGACCTTTGGTCTTCACCATTGGTCTTCGACCTTCGGTCTTCGCTATTGGTCTTCGACCTTCGACGTTCGCCCTTAGTCTTCGACCTTCGGTTTTCGTCTTTGGTCTTCGACCTTCTCCATAGATGGAGTATAATGATAATATGATATAAATGATTTGCAAATGATTGAATCATGTACAATGGTGTATTATATTGATTGGGATTGAGATAATGACTTAAAGACTGGAGTTTCGCTGACTAGTGTTGCAGAGCCAAAGTCGCGACCGCGACCATAGGCGCAACACCCACTGCGAACGCTTCTGCCTGATTTTGGTAATCTGGCCTAAAGGAAATAGCGACCGTAATATACATGTTGCGACTGCAACAGAGGAGTAGCGAATGCGACTATGGGCGCGACAGCCACCGTGAACGCTACTGCCTGAAAATGATGGAAGAAAGAACAGTTACGTGAACAGTGATCCTTGCGACCGCTACCCAGATATAGCGAGCGCGACTTAGATCGGGGTCAGAATCAGGAATTGGCTCTATAAAAGGAATCGGAAGCCCTAATTCATCTCTACCCGATTTTCTGAGTTTCTAAAATCATATTCTCTCAAATTTCTCTTCATCTACCCTCATTAATGATCAAGGAAGCTCATTTATTGCAAGGTTAAGAGGATCTAAGGTTAAGACATCTATTTCCTCTTCTCTTTGTCCAAGCACCT
>CATKHJ010194237.1:0-10678 GCA_949750685.1 Vernicia montana
ATATATATATATATATATATATATATATTTAATTTAAAAGTATTTTTATTTGAATAATTTGATTAATTTAGTTATTGAAATTTAAAATTAAGTATTTCATAAAATACATAAAACAAAAATAAAACAAAATAACGACAACTAAATTTCTTAATTGCATTATACATTTATTTAAGAGTTATGAAGTATAAATTCAAATAGAATTTTGTCTACATTATGATTATATAGTATAACTTTTTTTTTTTTGGGAAAGTATAAAAAATATATCTTAATTACTTGATTTTTCAATTTAGAATGTTTTTGATGCAAATGTTTCACTTTAATAGTGATTAAAGTCTAACATTTCGATAACACTCAAACATAACTTATTGATAATATATATTTCGACTAGATAATAGATATAAATTTGAATCTCCAATTCCACTTAATGCTCAACAAAAAGATCTAATATATTAATATTAGTAAGTGTTATTATGATTTTATAAATATTAAAGTGGAACCCACATAAAAATAATATATGAAAATGAAAGAATGAAATTAATTTCTATAAAGCAAATTCAATAAAAGGGGTAATATAGTTATTTTAAATTTTATTACTTTTTATAATTATTTAATTTGAAAAATTCTTAATTACTATTTATATGTACTATTTCTTAATTATTTTCTATATTTTTAATTTGGTCATTGTTTTTTTTTTAATTATTTAAAATAATTGTTTCTTTATTTACTTCAATTTCACACCAACTAAGTTTTTTTTCCCTTGATTATTTTGATTTTTTTTTTTTTTTGCCAAAGTTTGATTATTATTTTATAGTCATAACAATATATTTGTGAAATTTTGATTCTAAATGCTAGAATTCTCATTAGAGAAGTATCTTAAAATCGTATTAAAGCCATGACTTATTTTAAAATTTTAATTAAAAAATATATAAATTTTTTAAAAATAGTTAGATATTTCAAGTTGAGAAAATATAATTTTTTTTTTGCTAAATAGTTGAGAAAATATAATTAGTGTCTTAATAATAGTATTTTAGAAATGAATATTAAGGCTTAAATCTTACTGATAAAATTAATGAAAAAAAAATAGAAAACATTTTGAATTTTTTTAGAGTGGTTGATTTTGATTTTTTTTTTTTTTTTGGGCAAATGGCTGATTTTGATTGATTTTATGTCATTTGAGCCCCACTTATAAACTATGGTTAACTTTTATAATTTATTATTTGTTTTAATTCAATTAATGAATGGCTCAGATTTCATTATGTATTATCTGACGGTAAGTAAACTTCCAGGTACACGGTACTTTTCTGAGGAAGTAGAAATTGAATTCAACAGAAGCAGAGTACTATTGGATTAGAAGTTGTAAGAGTAGTACAAAGAGGACCCCCACACCACACTTCTCCTTATCGGAAAATAATCAACAGATGGCATGTTCAAACTTCAAACTTCAAACTTCAAACTTCAATGCTCATAGGAATTTTCCTTTTCCAATATTTATATGCGTCTCTAAAGTTTCAAGTGACAATTAAGAGTACATCAACTCCGAACCATGCGGCAAAGATAACTGATATTGGTCTGATTCCATCAACAGGACGCCTGACCTTTATTAATTTCTTTTTATTTTTATATCAAAATAAAAATATTAAATACAAATTATTATTATATAGTATATAAATAGACCACCTCTTAAATAAGTTGATTTAAAAGAATTGATTTATAAATTATTAGGGTAAGATGTAAATATATTTATGATATTTACTATAAAGACAAATCCATTCTTTATATTTTTTAAAACGTGAATATAACTCTATATTTTTAAAATTTATTATTTCGTCCCATGTGTTAATGTCCTCATTATTTTTTTTCTCTTTTTTGTGGAGTCCACTATTTAGTCTTCCGTGAATGTTGGATGGATTCATGGCGGGTTAATTCTTCCCAAATTAACTTTAAATCCAAATACATCATAATCTTAAATTATGGTCCATGCTAAGTTTGACGGTAATGAATTAGAAAAAATTACTCTTTCCGTTTTATTTTATTTGTAACATATTTTTTTACATAAAATTTAAAAGTGCATTAAATAATATGCTATTTTTCTTTTTATACTTTTTATTAAATACAATTTCTTATAAATTTTATGAAAAAAAAATAATATTTAAAAACAAAATAAGTATAAAAGGTAAAAAAATATTAAAAATAGAAATATGAGATTTTTTTTTTTTTTGAGATATTAAAAAATTATTTCAAATAAAATAGTACGGAGGGAGAAATTAGTATCTAACTATGTCACAGCTTTTGGCACCATCACTGTAAAGTCGTTGTACAAAGTTTCTTGGAAAGTATCCAAAGCCAAAGAAATTATTAATGGTGGCCATGAGTTATTTTAGCTTTGGTACATTCAGAGTAACATTATCACTATTCACTGCACTGAATACACAATTACTTATTTTGGAACATACTATTATATGCCACATATATTATACATGAAGTGCACACTTTTCAATTTTATGTCAATATATAATTTAATTTTATACTAATGAGTGTTCAATTCAATAATATTAAAATTATTTTAAGTCATTTAAATTGTTAATCGTTTAAAATGATAGAACATTTGAAATTTTTTATCGTGATAATTTTTTATAATTTCATACTTTAAATTTAAATTTAAATTCACAATAATTTTAATTGAATCTTTAAAAAATTCAAAATCTAGAAATCATTCAAACTCTGATTATAATTCAATTTATCAAAGAAAAGAAAAAAACTTTATAGCCAAAAGCAATATATAGGGTAGAGGATTATTGTGATTTGGATGATAATTAACAATAATGTTTGCTCGAATAATGTGTACATGTACGGCCACCAACAGCAAATGGATTTTATTAATTAAGACTTTGATTAAACCATTAAGTATAATTTTTTTAACCGAAACAAATAATTAATTATTGAGAACAATAAATGATTAACTATTAATGTGAATGGCATTATGGTTTCGCATCGCACAAAGATGCTTTTTTTTTTTTTTTTTTTTTTCAAGTATAAATCTGGATATAATGCCGGAGTAGGGAGATATTCTGTTTCATAAAAAAAAAACACTTTGCATAAAGATTTCTGTTGAGAAGTCGCATCATCATTTTTTTCCCCAAGAAAATAAATATTTATCAATAGGATGTCAAGCCCACACTAATTCAAGAAATAAATACTTTAGAAGTAGATGGCTAGCTAATCTCAAATAATTATCTAATATGGGTTTTTTAATAGTGGGCTTCAAATTCAGACACCCGATCCAATGGTCTACAATAGATGTAATTTTACATAAATAATATTGATTAGCCTCCCATTTTTCAGAGCCTTCTATGTTTTATGTAACTAACCACACAATCATCGACGACCTTTTATGAAGGAGGGGCAACCAGAAGATCAGAGTTGAAACTAGACCATACTGAGAGTATACGTATTGATAAAGCCTGAAGTATCCCCATCTCAAAACGAACAAATCAACATTGGCCAAAAGAGGCCTGGATTTGTAATCTTTGACCGGAACTGACCTTACCGGCTAATCAAGACATAAGGGCTGCAAAACAAACTGAATCTCCAGTAATCTCTGCTTTTTGCTTCGAAGGAATCCTCATCCTCTCACCAATCTCTTTCCAAGACAATATCCCTGAGGTGGTGGAGGTGATAAGGTAGCCGGGAGAAAACAGTCACAGAGATGACCACATAACCTACAAAAAACACAAAATCAATAGGAAATAATCCAAATAAACTGTGAGAGACAAATGATCCATACAAGGTCTTAGACAAAATATTATTATTATAAATGAAAAAGAAAAATAAAGTAGGAAAATAGTAATCTCTCCGGTGGTCGAAGCCACCATAAGTTTCCCCAGAAAAAAACCCTAAGAAAGAGAGAGTCAAAGGACCTTCAGAGAAAAAAGTCGCAATGATTACATAGTTATAAATCGCATCATCATATTCCATTTCTTAATTTTTCCTCCTTGATTTGTTGCTTATTTTGGAACAAAAGAAGAGAATTGAATTCCCTGCATAATATAAACTTTATTAAAATAATACTCTCTCTGTCCCTCCGTTCCTAAAAGATAATCATATTTTTCTTTTTCATTTGTTCTTAATTAAAGTCTAATTTCTTATTTAAGAATATAATTAATTTATTAATTTTCTAACATATTCATATTTAATATTCATTGTTATCAATAAATATAAATTATTAAGAGAACCGTTATTTAATGTTATTGAACAATAAATGAAAAGCCAACTATAATTAATTTTTGGCAAATACTCAAGATTTAGCAATTAAACATGAAATATTTGGAGTAAAGTTTTTTATGGTTATCCAATCTGGTAATTGCATTTAGTTAGTCAACTTTAAAATGTTAATTGTATTAATTAAATATTAAAGAATGATTATTTTCAAAAAAAAAAAAAAAATATTAATTACACATATATCCCTATTAAAAAGGGGGTATATTAAGTAAAATAAAATTTACTATTTTAACTAAATTAATTAATTTTTCTCAATCTTTAGGGTAATAATAATAAAATAAAAAAGGCATTGAGAGGTTTGGTGTATGCAACGATGGAGTTAAGGGCTGAGAGTAGCTATGATATTTTAACATTTAAAATACAAAAAAATTTAAGTGTAAAAAAAATTTAGTGATATATTATATTTAACTCTTTTATTTTAGATGAAAATTTTATTTAAATATATAGAAGTTAGTTTAATTATATATATTATATTGATATAAATTATAATTTTAAAAATTTAATCTCCAAAAAAAAAAAAAAATCTGGCTCCGTTCTGATGCATGAAAACGAGGAAACGGCCAAAAAAAAAAAAGCGCAGAGAAACGTGGGAAATTATTAAATCGCTTGGCGCCACGTGTAAGGCAAAGGGTCAACGTTGCTTAAGAAATAAGAACTCAACGTGTAATACAAGTCCTGTCCTCACCAGTCCCACACATCCAGATCTCACCCTCCCCGGAACAATTTCTCTAACATCCAAACTACTCCTTACCCTAAATAGTTGAACCAGCGACCACCCAAGCGCAGCCCAACAAAAAACAATAGAAAACTCAGTTAAAACGTTTCTTTGTTTTTTGTTTTTTTAAATTTTAATACAATTTTACAGAAGGCAAAGTTATTATTTTATTTTAAAAATATAAAAATAAATTTCTTATACTGTTCATCCTAATTGTGTTATGTTTAATCATACTCTTTCTCCCCCTCCCCCATGTTTAACATTATCAAAAAAAATACTCTAAATTCCAACATCAAAGATAAGAAGGCCAAGTTGAGGAGGTTTTTAAATAATAATAATAAAAAAAAAACCATCAATTTAGGTGGGATCCTAATTTAATTAAATGGTGCAAACAAAATTTATACTGTAGTATATATCTACCTAAAACTTTGACTGGGCCAACATTTTTTAGCCATTGAAAGCAATCCCAGGATAGTACCAACTATATATATATATATATATATAATATACATATGGTATATGGTCCTCTTCAATTTCAATCTCATCGTCTAATGGCTATTTTATTGTTGTAATCAAACATTTCCAGCTCGAAACTTTCCCAGATAAACTTACACAATAAAATATCCATTGCAGTTATAATGCTGGCAATCAATTGCCACCAACATCTTTATATATATATATATATATATAATAGAATTGAATATTAAAATTTCAATTCATAACTAATAATAAACTACGAATTAACTATGACTCGTAAGTACTTTTTTTGAAAAAAAATCTATCTCAAAATATATGTTTGGAAGCATTTCGTTGTAATCAATAATAAATAATATAAATCACTCATTTATATTAAATTTGTGAAGAAATAACGTAGCTAAATTCAGTTTGAATTTATTGGAAATTCATTGAAATGTAGAGTATGGATACAAATAATTTTTATTAAAATTATTAATAAAAAGTGAAATATAAGAGAATATTGTAATTAACAGAAATCAACAATTTAAAATTTTAAAATTCTTAATTAAAACTTTATATGTTTCTCACATTCTAAAAAGCAATTAATTATTTCTTGACATCAAATGAAAAATTAATGCATGTGTTTGCCCCCCAAACCCTCTAATCTAAAACGTGAATATATCGTGTGGATTAAGCTTTTACACAAATTCTAATGGAGATTATTATTACTATATTAGTCTAGTACTATATATTATTATTCATTAATTCATCAAAGGGTTTTAGTAACGTAAAGTGATTCTGTCTTTTATAAAATTGAGAAATTAAAAATCCATTATAAAATCACTGACCAAACAAAAAGGGAAGAGAAAAGAGAGTGTTAATCGGTTGTAATGACTAATTTAATTTATAGCTATGCTAATGCTAGGTTAGGCATAAAATTAACGAGCGTCCAAATCACTCCAAGTTCTACACCAAATTGCCTTTGAGTAGTATAGCAATTGGCACTCTCATTGACTTTTTCAAACCATTAATGGAATAATAACTGAATAACACACCTAATGTTCATCAAATTTACAATTGGCCTTTATCTTTTTCTTTAAGCCACAACTAAAATGATTTTTTTTTATTAATTGAATTAGATATTCAAGCTCAAAATCTTATAATTCTAAGATGGGTTATAGTACTATTGAGCCAAATTAATAGTAAGTGATGATATATTATATATGTATTATTACTTTGAAAAAAAAAAGTTGTAAAAAGATTTAAAAGAGATATTTAATTATAATTTACTTTTAATCTTTTGAGGATTGTTTATTATATAAGAGAAATCAAATTATTAATTATTATAACCGAATAAAAGTAAAGTTATAATATATATTTGCATAAGTAAAATATATACTAAAAAGAAAACCTAATAAGTAGATCAGTATTTAATAAATAATTAAAATTTTAATTTCAAAAATTAGTCTGATTGATAAGTAGTTTACTCATTATTTTTTATTGATTAAGATTTGATTATCGTAATCAGTATCCAAAAGATAATTCTTAAATGTATAGATTAAGTACGAGGGTATGCCATTAAACTCTTCCAGAGTAGGGGTTTACATGAGTGTATTGGATTAGAAGAATTAAAATTTTTTATGAATTTTAAAAGTCATTATTGAATACCACTTGACTTTTAAAGACTTTATAAAAGTCAAGAGGTATTCAATAGTAACTTTTAAAAATTTTAAAAAACTTTATAGAAATCAGAGGGTATTCAATTACAACTTTTATAAAATTTAAAAAAGTTAACTGGTATTCAAAAAGTCATTGATTTTTATAAATAATAGATTTTTGTATGATTTCATTGATTTTTTTTTTATGTATTGTATGAATAAAAAATCTTCACAATTATCTTTCACTTTCCCTTAAAATTTCAGCCAATTTTTTTTGAAGCCACATACAAAAAATAAAATAAAATATTTCACAATATTCAAAAAAGAAAAAAAAACTAACACACAACATATAAACCTATAGTTGATAGGAATATGTTAATTGGTGGGTGTCTAAATACAAATTGTTTAAATATAAACATATTTTTTAAAAAGTTTAATATGTTATTCTTTTTTTTTTCTTTTAATAGAATATGTAATTTATATACATAAAAAATTATATAGAATTATTATATTAAAATTTTAAATTAATTATTTAATTAACTAATCATATGTAGTGTGTTTGTTTTTCTTGATCATTATTAATATGATTTTATTTTTTTATAGTTATAATAAAAGATTTGTTTCATTGCAAATTTCACATCTTAATTTTTGTTATTTGAGCTTTTTAATATCAATAATATTTTATATAACATTAAGAAGTTAAAATAAACTAAAAGTAAGAATTATTATAATGTGATATATAAGCACATATTCAGAGAATGCAATCAAATAACAATTTTTTTTAATATTTATGGCTTTAAATCATACTCGAATGGTGAATATGTGGTATGATCATTCTGATGGGATTTTGTCTATTTTGTAAAGTGACAAAATATGTATGAGCTGATTAAGGAGAATTTCTATGCAGATAAGAGTTAATAATAGTTGAGTGTTCTTGTGTTTTTGTGGTTATTCCCCTTCATTTGTAGTTAAAAAAAAATGATCTTATTAATTAATTATTTAACAATCTTACTTAATAAAATAGATATTATAAATCAATGAAAGTCTATTAGTATCTATAAAAGTCTATTAATGTCTATAAAAAAATTTTAAAATAAAAGTTTTTGAAAATCATTCATAATTTTAGAAAATCCGCATAAGTCATTAAAAATCCATGAACTCTGTAAAAGTCATTCACTTAAAAAAAAGTCTATAAATATTTTTAAAAATTTTAATTGAATACACCCTCCTTAATTCAAGTATAAACTAACTCGAATTAAAATACTCTTTACGGACTAAAAAAAAGAAATTTAACCACTGTAAATGATGGGATTAAAAAATTAATTATTTAGCTGATAGTTTTATATCAATTATTTGGATAAAAGAATATGAATATTTGTATTTTTTTTAAAACTTCACTTAATTTTGTATTGACTGGTAGTTATACATTTTGATTCAAACTTTTTTTTTTTTTTATTAAGATTCATTAATAAAAATTTACCTTTTAAAATAAATTTATCACACTACTATTTTTTTTTTAGTATTAGAAAATAAAAAATCAAATATGAATTTATTGCTTAGATAATATGTACTTTATCGCTAAATTATGCTTCGATATGTAAATTATTTACTATTATTGAATAATAATAAATAATTATTACAAAATTACAAAAATGTTTTTAATAATTATGATGTTCATATTATAGGCCAAAAAAAAAATATTTACAAAGTATTTTTTTTAGTTGATATTTTTCATATTGTCATGTGATTTGTATGGCACATGAAAAGGAAAAAAAAAACATTACAGTTACAGATGAATCACACTAATTTTTTTTAAAGGGAAAAATGACATATAATTCAAAACAACTAACAAATTTTTATGAAACAATTAATACTAGTTTGCTACCAATTGATAGATGGACATGGACCAACTATTGCCTTGGTTAATATAGTAACATACTAACGTACATCATTTTTCTTCCCCACAAAAGGAAAACTAGGCATGACTCCGTTTGAAATAAATCGTGTAAAAGAATTTAATACTATTAATGAAAGAAGGGGTTTGTATACAAATATCCAAAAAAAATAAAATATTATCACACATGTTTTTTTCTTTCAAAAATACACTTATTAAATTTTTTTATTTCAAAAATATCTCATTTTTAAAGGTATATCAAAAATATATCAAAAGTATATCACAAGTATATCACAAATATATCATAAGTATAAAAAAAAATGGGCATTTTTGAAAACCTGAAAAAATAAAAGGGTTATTTTGAAAAAAAAAATTAAAAAATGAGTATTTAGTATAATTTTCTCATGAAAGAATTCCTTGATTTGGATCCAATTTTAAAATAATAGAATTATATTATTTGGAATAAATAAATAATAATTTCATTTTATATTTTTCCTCTAAAATCATTTCTTACAATAATTTGAGAGAATTGAATTCTATAATATATTGTTTATTTCAAACATGAGAATTATTAAAAAAAAAAAATCATTTCAATTGAATTTTTACAAATTTTAACTTTTCAATAGGGATGACAGCGAATCGGGTATGAGGCAAGTTTTGCAAAACCCGAACTTGATCTACTTAAAAAATAAAATATCCGCTTCGCTTCAGGGCGAGGCTGGGCGGGTATACCCGTTTACATTTATTTTTTATTTTTTTATTTTCAATTTTTTTAAAATTTTATTTTCTCATATATATATATTCATTTATATTTTTTTCTACCTATTCATACAATATAATTTATATTTTACATAAAAATAAATTATAAATTTTTTAAAAATAAAAATTAAATATATATAATCTTTAAAAAATAAAAAATATATAATATATAATTAGGTCGGATTATACATTATCCGAACCTGATTCAGGTATAAATTTAAAAACCCACATTGCCTCATTTACTAAACGGGGTGAGTATTACCCGTCCCATTAGGGTTGGGGCAGGCCAGATAAAATTTATATCCCTGCTTTCCAAACAGAGGTATAGGAAAACTAGGCAAATAATTCAAATATTTTCTTTAGATATTAAAATAACATTGAAAAATAAAAGGATAAATTACTATTTAGTCCCTAAAGTTTGACATAATTAATTAACTCATTCCTACTTTTTGAGAAACTAACTAATTAGTTCTTTAATTTTGGTTTCGTCAAACTGTTTAGTCATTCCTTCTATTTTTTTATTTTTCTGTTAAATTTATAAAAAAAAACTAAAATGCCATTGTATATATAATAAATATAATTTTAATTTTATTATTTAAAAATAAAAAATAAAAAAATCAAATTAATAAAATTGTATAATTATTTAATAATCATTTAATTATTTAATTTTATTAATATATATTTAATTTTTATTATATTTAATAATTTTATAATTTGATGATATTAAATATAATTATTACATAATTATATAAATATTATTTACTTTTATTAATTTGAATTTTTTATTTTTAAATAATAAAATTAAAATTATATTTATTATATATATAAGGGCATTTTAGTCATCTTTCATAAATTTAATAGAAAAAAGTATAAATACTAGACGGAATAACTAAATAATCAATCAGAACTAAAATTTAA
>CATKHJ010194252.1:0-16472 GCA_949750685.1 Vernicia montana
TAGTATATAGTAAGCACCCAATGTCGTATTCTCTCAAGGAATTACAAATGGATTTTAATTGTTTCGAATAAAAGTAAATTTAAATGTAAAAATATTTTTGTGTTTAATTTTTTTAAAGGAAATAATTTTAAAACAGAAAATTAAATTATACAACTGTAAATTAAATACAGATTTTTAATGCAATATATACAAAATGTCTAGGGTCCATAATCCACTTATCAATCATTTATGTTTATAAGTAAATCCAATTGATTATATTTAAAAGAATGAGTTTTTAATAATTTTAAGAATAAAAATCAGTCTATTAGCTATCGCATTCATAGAAATCATTTTATCAAATTATTTATTAAAAACTAAATCTTAATCTTAAAACTTATATTTATAATTCATTTTAAGACTTTAAAAGAATGAGATCTGGAAATAAACTTCAACTCTCATTCCTTCGTTTATAACTTAATTTAAACAAATGGTAGCTAAACATTTGTCTATAATCAATTAATCAATTCAATTAAGAAAATATAAATATAATCAAAAGGAATTTTATTTAATATTCATATCATGATAGCTTCATATAAAATCCCAGACAAAAATTAATTTAGTTCATGAGAATAATAAGAACAATTTTCATATCATTAATATCAAAATAATACATTGAATTAATATTATCAATCCAATAATTAAAAGACAAAAATAATAAGGAAATAAACTTATAATTTAATCCAGTGCTTAAATCCAATCTCTTGGTATTTGCACCAAATAAAATATCCCAAGAATAAAATATAATTTTTATTGAAAAACTGACTGAAAATAAAAATATAAAAGAAATGGTGTTTGAATTTAGAAGTGGAATGGAATAGGAGAAAAGCCATGTTGCAAAGAACTATGCGAAATGAATTGCTGCATGCTGTCTTTGCTCCTAAAAAGCTCCTGCCAAAAACAATTTCTAAAACTAAACTATTCTCTCAATCAATTCACAATCACCTCACCATACACATCACATAAAAACCAAAAAAAAAAAAAAAAAAAAACACTCTCTCACATTCACTCTCTGCATTCCCCTCTCCCCGTTCCATCATCTATCTCTCTCTCTATATATATAATATTATATATTTTATATTTTATTATTTATTATTTTATTATATATATATATTGATTTGTTGGTTGCGCAATTGAAGGTGTGACCTTCAATTGCGCAGCCGCAATTTTTGAAGGTCTTTAATTTTTTTTTTTTTAAATCATCAATCACGGAATCCGTGATTGATGATTTTGATTTTTAATTAATTTTTTTATTTAAATTATATAAAATAGTAAAACCCACTATTTTTATTATAATTTTATACTTATAGACTTCTCCTTCATTTCATTGCCCATTTTAACTTCAAATTCTTCCATTTTTTTAATTTTATTTACTAGTCTGAACAAAACTAACAAATATATTAAAAATACCACAATTAAATATTAAATTAATATTAAAAAGCATAATTTAAACACAATAAAATTATGACAAAACAAGTATGCTGAATTTGGTTCGGGTCATCGAAATTATGTACGCCATTTTTCCTTATGAGATCGCTTTTTCTAATGAATTTTTTTTTTACCATACATGTAAAAATGGGGGTTCAGACCCGAAATTTCCACTGATAGGAAAGAAAATATGATGCATTTACAACTTCAATAGCTTATATATGTATATGTTTATTTAAAATTTAAAGTATTTTGATTTTTGAATTCTCATTTTATGACTTTCATTTTCATATGCAATGTTTTGGGCCTTTTGGCAATGAGAGGGCTATTGATATTGGGCCTCCAGACATAAGATGGCAGAGCTAGTAAAATACGTTGTCGTTTTGAGTGATTACATTACAGTGATGAATTGATTGTCCGACCAGCCCCTAGATCCAGAATCCCGCCTCACCTCCAAATCCCACTAATGGCTAACACCACCAAAACCAAGAAACGCCGTCGAGCGAATCCAGAATCCTCTACCGGCCAGCCGGAACTCCCTTTCAAAAATCGCCTGAAACTCGACTATGTAATCCTTGAATCCCTGAAATCCCTTTTTAAATCCATTTCCTCCTCCTCCGCGTCCGCGTCCGCGTCCGCCTCCACCTCCACCTCATCACAGCCCTTGACCTTAGTCGGCCTCTCTCTCTCAGCCACGTGCCTAGAGGTCTCTGACCTCCCTCTCTCTTCGGTCCAATCCTCTATTGAATCTTTAGTCCTTTCCATCACCCACTCCATACTTTCTGGCCAGGGCTTCTCTTTTAATGTCCCTTCACGCACCGCCACTAACCAGCTCTATGTCCTTGAGCTCGACCAGATCGTCTTAAAAGACAAAAATACTTTCCGCCCATTCACCCACATCTCCTTCGTACGCAAACCACCATCACCACCAAAATCCTCTCTCTAATCCATCAACCCTGTCTCAAAAACATCGACGCCACCAAGCGCTCTTCTATACCGATGTCAAGCTATTCCAAGACCAGACTTAATCGGACGCCGTTTTAGATGACGTTTCATGTATGCTGGGCTGCACTAGGTCTTCCCTGAATGTTATTGATGCAGAGAAGGAGTGGTGGTTGGGAGATTGATTTTTTCGTGATTATTATTCACTTAATTTTTTTATTTTACACCCGTTCTCGAAACGGATTGCACCAAAAAATTCTTCGTATTTTTCTCTTCCGTGCAGTATATTTCTTTTCTCAAAATATAATACTACTCCGGATAGCAGTCCCACTTCAATCCCAATAAAATTTCTCTCCACCCCAAAATAAGAACCAGAAGCTCTGATACCACTTGTTGGGAAATTTTATGGGATATTTCACAAGCATAACGAAAGCAGAAATAAATAAATAACACACAGCAAAAACAATAAGAATTTTACGTGGTTCGGTTTCTCAATAAACCTATATCCACGATCTATAAGGATAATTCACTATAATTCTTATAGTTACACGGTATAATTTTTGGACGGACAAAATTGTAAACCCTCTTTTACATAACATTCAATAACTCAGTATACCATTTCTTACAGTGAACAAAGATTAAAGAAATGTAGGATAATTTTTTTACGGACAAAAATTATCAAAACCCTCTCACTCACAAAACTCTCTCTTTTATTTTTTGTATTTTCTGTGTTTTTTCATTTGTTGCATGAGTTTGCCTATTTATAGGCAAACTCATGCACACCTACCAAGAAATATTCAAAAGAATTTGGCATCGAAATTTAGTGCTTTTTGACAATTCTTTTAGCACTTTTTTTTTTTCTTTTTTTTTTTTTGTTGTAGGTGGGCCCTCCATGTTGGAGGAAGGGTGGTGGTGGTGGTGCTGTTAGGGAGTCAGGTGGTGCTGCTGTTGGGGAATCGGGTGGTGGTGCTAAGTTTACTGTATTTGTGACTATGTTACTAAGTAGTAGTGTAATGGTTCTTGTTATGAAACGTCGTGCAGATGAACTGGAGAAACATCTTGAGAGTATCAATTCAACTATTGAGAGTATCCATTCAACTCTAGTTTCAATTGAATCATCATTATCCAAGGATCGTTAGGATGGTTTTTTTTGTCTATTAGTATTTTGTCTTTTGTCTATTATAACAAAATTGTCATATCCAACTATTATGTTAATTAGTTGTGGGTACATATTTTATTTCAATTTTCTCATTTCAGTTTTTCCTAATTTTGAATCGTTAAGATTTATGTTTAAATCTGTTAAAGAATGTGAACTTATCTAAATTGATTACCCTTTAGCATCTTTGTGCCAAAAGGCATAGAAAAGCTTCGATCATTCTTTCAGTTATTTGGCAGTCCCCTACCCCTAACTGGATCAAAATTAATACTAATGATTCAACTATGAGCTCGCCAGGAGTTATTAGTAGTGGTGTTTGTTAGGAATAAATGATTAAAAATAAAAGGAGTTAAAAGTTGGTGGCCTAATTAAATTGGTTGGTGGCAACCAATTTGGACTAAATTGGTTGGTGGCCTAATTAAATTAGTTGGTGGAAATTAGGTGGCAATTAGACTAACCAATTTGGACCAAATTGGTTGATGGATGCCTATAAAAGGCATTGAGAGGAAGGCTAAAATATAGCACAAGAAGAAATAAAATTCCTTATATTTAGAGAGTTTAGAAAGTTTGAGAAAAATTCTCTTAGGTGTATTTGGGATTTTTGGGTGTGAGAAAAATATTGAGAGTATATGTGGTTGTAACAATTTTCACATAGTGAATATTTTTCTCTGGTTGTTTTTGACAACATCGTGATTTTTCTCCTTTTGGAAGTTTCCACGTAAATTTCTTGTGTTATCATTCTTCCATTATTTCTTTTGTTATTCTTGCATAATTGTGATTTGGAGGAAATTGGATTAAATAAATTCAAATTTTCCAACAAGTGGTATCAGAGTTTCGGTTACGTGTACGTTAACTGTTTGTTTGTATTGTGCAAGAAAAATGTCAGGCATTAGAGTTGATATTGAGAAGTTTGATGAGAGAATTAATTTTGGCTTGTGGTAAGTACAAGTCAAGGATGTGATTAGAAGAAGAATTTCATGAAGAAACATGTTACATGTTGGGGATGTGGGCAATCTAGGCACGTGAAGAAAAATTGCCAAAATGATGGAGCTGGTTCGACTAGTAGCTCCAAGTTTAAAGGCGCCGCCAATAATGTCTTCCATGAAATGGGAGATGATGAGCTCTTTCTGTATGGAGTTGTATATGTTCTCATAGCATGTTGCTAGCTACTAAGTTGCCATGAAAGAGGATGTAATTGGTAGCGGGTCCACAGGTTTGCACATGGGCATTGGCTGACGGTTATGCAAGGTGTGTAGTGGAATTGTTGTCGATGGCTAATGAGCTTCTTGGAAAGTCAGCATGGAAGTTGCACCATAATTTATTAGCAGGTTTTTTCGACATGAGCCGAGATGAAATTCTTAGAATTTATGAATTAATTCTAAGTGGGTATGCTTTTATGGTGGAGCATGATAAATTCTTGTAATTTAGAATTATGACTGTCGATATTAGACAGTGTTGTAATAGCTGTATGTTTTATTTTTAATCATGATGGAGATTGTTAGGAATAAATGATTAAAAATAAAAGGAGTCAAAAGTTGGTGCCTAATTAAATTGGTTAGTGGCAACCAATTTGGACTAAATTGGTTGGTAGCCTAATTAAATTGGTTGGTGGCCAAATTGGTTGGTGAAAATTAGGTGGCAATTAGACTAACCAATTTGGACCAAATTGGTTGATGGATGCCTATAAAAGGCATTAAGAGGAAGGCTAAAATATAGCACAAGAATAAGTAAAATTCTTTATATTTAGAGAGTTTAGAAAGTTTGAGAAAAATTCTCTTCGGTGTATTTGGGATTTTTGGGTGTGAGAAAAATATTGAGAGTATATGTGGTTGTAACAATTTTCACATAGTGAATATTTTTCTCTGGTTGTTTTTGACAACATCGTGATTTTTCTCCTTTTGGGAGTTTCCACGGAAATTTTTTGTGTTATCATTCTTTCATTATTTTTTTTGTTATTCTTGTATAATTGTGATTTAGAGAAAATTGGATTGAATAAATTCAAATTTCCCCACAGTGTTTTTTAGAAATTGTTGAGATTTTGTTAAAGGATGTTTTTCTATTTCTTTAGGAAATGGTTTTACTTTTGAAGTTGAAATTGGTGCAGCTATTTATGCAATCAACAAGGCCTGGAGTTTGGGATGGTATCATCTATGGCTAGAATACAATTCCTCTCATGTGGTTCATTTGCTTAAAACTCGAAATATGGAAGTCCCTAATAACTTCTTATTACCAATTGGTCTATTTGTCTTAATCACATTAACCATATGATTTTCAATATTTCACATATTTATCGAGAAAGTAACGGTAGTGACTGATAGTCTGGCTCAACATGTTATTTCTATCACGCAAAATATGTGGTGTTTCAACGGCCCTTATAATTGTTTTGCTTTTCTTGCTAATAACGCTATAGGTAAAGAGAATTTCTGTTTTAGATAATACTAACCTATTTATCTTGTTTATTTTTTATTTCTTTTTAATAATATAACAAAGGGGAATTGTGATGTGGAATGCTAAGGAGATGTTTGCCTAACAGAGATGTCTATATGCACTCTCTAATTTTTTCTTCTCTATATTTTTATAAAAAAATTTAATATATATTAATTATTATTATTATATTTAAATATTATATTTTATAATTTTAAATATTAATATAAAAATCAAATTTCTTATATATGAATTAATTAAAAAAAATAAATTTTTTTAAAAACCTTAACTTCAGCTTTTATTATATATATATATATATATATATATATATATATATATATATATATATATATAATTTTTTAACTCCGAAAGAAATCAAAATTGGTGGGCATACAATGCACGGAACCATCAAATAATAAATTTAAAGCCAAAATTAGTGCAGTACACGTGCTTTATATTTTCATTTACGTGATAATGCAACCTATAATTTTATAATCCATAGAATTTGCTAAATAATTACCTCATACTGTAGTAGTGTGGCTTACACCTAAGACAAACTTTGACCTTTTGGTCATTAATTAATTAAAATTTTAAATCTTTTAATATTTAAATTATTATTCCCTCTATTTTTTTTAATTGTCATTTTTTAAAGATTTTTTTTTAAATTATTTACCATTTTAGAAATATAATAAAATTTTTATTTTTTTTTCAATTTTTTTTTATCATTTACTATATAATTAATATACATATTATTCATTATTTTATAATCAATAAGGATAATTTAATCATTTTATTCTTAAAAGTTAACGTAATCAATTATTTTTTAATATTTGTGAAATAATAAAAAACCACACTTAAAAAGAAATTAAAGAATTATCAAATAAAAATTTATAAAAATAGAATATTAAAAAATAAAAATAATTATATGATACTGTAGTCTGTAGTAACGTGACTTACACATTATACGGACTTTGACGTTTGAGTAATTAATTAAATCTTAATTAAGCCATTAATTACCAAATAAAAAATTCTATTTTTTAAGTCACAACTTCATCTAAATGAATGGTTCATTAGGCAATAATATCATGATTTAAGTTAGCTTTATTATTTGTTACGAGACTCATGGATTATCTTATACTAATATTAAAACTTAAAAGACATTAATTTTTATATATATATAAAATCACAATTATTATCGATTTTTTATTGTAATTCACAAATTTTGATTCACATAAAATTTGAGTGAAACAATTTGATGTTTTTTGAAAAATATCTCTTACTCTTTCAAAATTCAGATTTTACAAAAATTTAATTGAAATAAATTATATTTTATTAATTTTTATATTTAAAAAGAATTTATAGAATTCAATTATTTTGATATAAAAAAATTCAAATTAAATAAAAATACATCATTTTGAAAAAATTTAATTTATAACAAAATTTACAAATATATACTCAAACTTTCTAAAGTTTTAATACTATTAACTATTATAAAAATAATAATAATTTTTTTTTATAATAAAATTGGCTTTATTAAGAATTAAGAAGATCAGCCAATAACCCCTCTTCAATCATAAGAGGAGGCACCAAAGAAACATAGAGGCATTCTAACGAATCAACTTAGCTAAACTATGTGCTGGATCATTCGTTTGCCTCTTTACATAATAAATAGAAAATTTTTACATAACTCTAAGTTTAATACAATCAGTAATCAAACTACCAAACTCTGTCAAACTATCATCTCTATTATTGATTGCATGGCTAACCACAAGAGCATCTGTTTCAAAAACATAATAATAAATTTATTATCCATATACATAATATTTTAAATAATTCTTAAAAAATTTAATTTAATTTTATTAATAAAATTAAATTATTTTAGATTTTCCTGAAATAATTTATTTTTTCAAAAATGATTTGGTACCAAATAAAAATATCTAGAATAATAATCGAATGATTTGGTACCAAATAAAAATATCTAGAATAATAATAATCGACAGTTACCTAACAAAAATTAGAAAAAAAAAAAAAATAGCAGCCAATTTATACCAAAATGGTTTAATCGCAGCCATAAAATCCTAATTATTTCAATATTCCAAAAACAGATATCAACCGTCCAAATTTTATACCAATCAATTCAACCTCCACCATGAGTAGAAAACTCTCCTCTCCACTCTCCAACCTCGGCCCTTCGTTTCTACTCAATTCGAAACATGTTCGACGCTTAACGCCCGCGGCAAACAGTATATATAAAGCAATGAAATGCGGCATTTCGCTCGCTTTTTCTTTCTCGTTTACTTGCTGAAATTTTCATCGTTATCTTCTTTACTTGTCTCGTCTCCTTTTAGCTTCGCCCTCTCTTAATCTCTAATTTTCAAGCTAATCAGGTTAGTTAATCTCTTTTTATAGAATGATTTAATCTTTTTTTTTTTTCTCTTTTTATATTAGTTTCTGTGTGTTTGATTTGATTATTGATTGATTAGTTATTTGAAAACTATTAGTTTTGATTATTAGGAAGAAGGGAAATTTATGATTATTTGTAGGTTAATTTAATTTATATTTAAATCTCAGCAATTGATTATGTATTAACTGCTAAAATAGATTATAAGTGATTAAAATCGATTTTTTTTTTTATAGTAATTAGAGATACGCTTAGGCTAAAAAGCTCATATAATCTCTAGTTTTTTTTAAACTGGAAACTGGTAGTGGGATCCACCATCAAATTATTGCTTTAAAAGTTTTAATTTTTCGAATCTAATAGTTGAAAGCTGATGATGCTGATATGATTTTAAGGTAATATTTTATATTATTATTTGACTAATTGGAGTGGCTAATGAAATTATTCAGGTTTTGATTTGGTAGGATTTATTCAAAATGGCTGTTTATGAGCAAGATTCGGATGTAATTCAATGGGGTCTTCGTCTTCTTGATGGGGACACTCCCTTTTATTCTGGGTATTATGGTGTAATACAAACTGAGGATGGTTTTCATGGACAGTATATTAGAGATAATCATTATGACATATCAGATTGTACCGATGTGGATAGTGATGAGATTATTGCTCGAACCCTGCAAGAAGAATTTTCACAGCTAGCTGTTGTTGAAGCCTCTGGATACTCACCGGCAAGACAAGAGCATTTGCAAGCATCTATTAATGGATATGATTGGAATGGTACATTAACGAGGAGCTATAATTCAGGTATGTGGTGACACTGCTGGTTGAGTATTAATTTTCAGGGTGACAAGTTTCCTTGATTTTTCTGATATGTTGTTTATAATTTGTAGACAATGAGTATAGCCATGAAGATTCTGATGATATGGTCCCTTCTAGTTCCTGCTCTAGCCCTGGTAATGGGGAAGAGTATTCCTATTCTCCAGAGTTTACTGATGAATATGGACTGGATGGTGAAGTAGGCAAGAGGTTGAATCAAATGATTCCTATCCCTGTAAGTTTAGTTGTTTTAATAGTCGTGATGGCTTGTTATTCCTCTTGTTGCAGCCAATTAGACTCTGACCTTTGCATTGTTTTTGTTATTGTTTGACCAGTTATTCATCTAACTATTGGGTGATTGTCAAATTATCTAGTTTATTTGTGGAAATTAAAGTACTGAATATCTTTTTGATTAATATTCAATTAACTGCATAAATTACAATAGAAATGGGATAGAGATTTGGGTCCCCCAGCCCTTCGCCCCCAGTTCACATGCATTTGTCCATTGACCGCACATATGTGGCTTATGGGGGCAGTTTTCTGATATTAATAATGTGCTCTGATTGGTATCTGTAATTTAGTACTTTATCTTTTCTAGCATATTACTTATATAGAATGACTTAATGAACGATCCCCTGGCTGTCATGCTATGTTATGATCCATCATCTACAGGCCAAGATCATTGGTGACATACACTTCTTTCTACTGTGTGGACACTTGTGTTTGCTCAATAACACATTCAATTGACATGTTTAAAGTAAAGTTCATGTTGATGTCTATTCTGAGTTAGTCGTTCATATCTTAATGTACTATTCATCTTGGGTTCTATCTCTTGTGAAAGCTTGTGTTGACTATCATTTGAACTCTTTTGACTTTTAGTTAGCCAGAGATAAATAGTCTAATGAGATTACAAGATTTTGCTCATTAGATTATTGTCTATGCATGTCTAGGCAAGCACATTGATGCACATAAACTTGAATATTTATGTTTGAGCATGCATTCATGCTCTTATGAAGGCAATAATTCTGCATATGATGATTTTAAGTACCATTCTTAATTCAAAAACATAACATTGCACATGCATGAATTTTCTTGAGCATATAAAGTCTACCACACCTAGGATTTTTTCTTATTGTGCTAAATTTGTCATCCATTATGTGCAGCATGTTCCAAGAATTAATGGAGAAATACCTTCAATTGATGAAGCAACATCAGATCATGATAGGCTTCTCAGTAGGTAATAAATTCAAATTTTGTGATTTTCATGAGCATTAATAACAAAGACCCTCTGGAAGAGTAGCGTTATCTTATGTGCAATTAAATTAAGCAATGTTGTTTGTGGGCATTGCACCAGACAGAGATTGTTGCTCTATATAAAGCCGAATGCTCTGAAAGAATTAATATAATCCTGCCCCATTATTTGGGATTATAGTTTATTTGAGTTTTTAATGTTTTTTCTTGGTCCATCATTGCTTTAATGCAACCCTGAATTGCATTTTCTAAAAACTTGTTTCCTTTTTCTTTTAAACCTTTCTTCATCATGACATGTCACGTATTGTTATTTTTAATCTAGGTTACAATTCTATGACTTTGTTGAGGTCAAGGTTCAAGGGGATGGTAACTGTCAGGTTAGTTTTTTGTTTCATTTTTCTTTTTGTTTATCTTCTTAGTCCAATTCAACCATATCATTTTTATTGCTTGAGAAGCTAATTTGTCATCAAAAGAATGATAAATCTAAATTCTTAATATTGACTCGGCTAACTTTATGATTTTTCAGTTTCTTGCTTTATCACATCAATTATATGGCACACCTGATCGTCACAAAGTTGTGAGGAGACAGGTTGTTAATCAGGTTTGCCTTATTCCCGAACCTGTTGTTAACAATTGAAATTTTTTTTGTTGAGTTGTTATGGTAGATGTCCCATGGGTCCTAATGTATAGTTTTTATTGCAATGCTTTGTAATTATCAGTTGAGATCACATCCAGAGATATATGAAGGGTATGTCCCCATGGAGTATGGTGACTATTTGAAGAAGATGTCCAAGTATTAAAACAACTCTTTCTTTTCCTAGTTAATTATAAAGTGTCATGAGCCAAGTACATTGATTCTTATATTTTTCAATTTGGTTATGCAAGGTGTGGCGAGTGGGGAGATCATGTCACGTTGCAGGCAGCAGCAGATTCGGTGTGGATAGCATTCTTCTTATTTTTCAGTTCTGTAGAATGCAAGGCGCCTGGTTGTTGAACCATGGCTCTTGCATAAGATTTTCCTAGGTTTACCAACGAGGCTAAGCATGCTCGATTGGACAATATAATAGCTTTTTTTTTTTTTTTTTTCCCCTTGATCTTTGAGTACTGCTTGAAGTTGAGATGTTTTATATTGTTTCTTGAGGTTTGGATAAAAAAATTTGGGTGCACAAGGGTGTGTATTATGCATACTTTTTTTAGTTTTGAAAACTATGTTCTGTACATGTTTATGGTTTTCCATACTACTAGAAAGGTATCAATGATATTTTGGTCCAATGCTAACAATACAAAGTTCTGTTGCAGTATGGTGTGAAAATACTTGTTATGACCTCTTTTAAGGACACATGCTACATAGAGATTCTTCCTATCAACAAAAAGACAAAAGGAGGTAATATTTTAAGTTTTTGTTCCTGTTGTAACGTAGAAACTATATTAATATTTTTCTGCAGATCTGTTTGCTAGTTCTATTTATTTCTGTTGTCACGAAATATAAGGCCCCCATCTTTCTTTCTTCCTTTCCACATGTTGCTTTTTTGGTATAATTTCAAGTGTATTATGATGTTGGTAGTGGTAATGGTTATAAATGTTGGATAAGCTTAATTTTATTAGCACCTTATCAAATATGATATCACTTATTTGGTAATCATTTTGGTTATCGTTTCCTCACCCTTGATTGGCAAAACCATATGCTTTGTTTGGGAAAGGGGGTGGGGGGGGAGGGAGAAAGGGAGGTGGGTAAAAGAACACATCTTTCCCTTGTTTGAGAGAGTTGGAGAAGATGGGAGAGAAAACTGAAGCGAAAGGGCCCACCAAGATTAATCACCTCAAATTGGGGCGAAAGTGGGGAGAAATGATATTTTAAATTTTGAATTTATAGTATTTTTTCTTATATGCCCTCCTAAATTCAAAATGTCTTGACTTGGATAAATTATAAATTTATAATTGTGGAAGGTCAAAAATGCAATTTCAGCTTTTAAGGTTTTTTTTTTCCTTTTCTTTTTCAAAGAAGGATAATTTATTACCCTCCCCTAATTTCACTCCTTTCCAAACAAGTTGAGAGACAAGAATGGTCCCCACCCTCACTTTCTAGCCCCTCACTTTCTCCCCTTCCTTACTTCTTTCCCAACAAAGAACTTTAGTTGGTAAATTGCATGAAAACTGCCATATCAATCGTTTTCTTAGTTCTGCTTTATACAAGCATTGAAGTAGAACTTCTGTCACTTCTATTCAGCGCTTTGTGTCATACTTCACAGAATACAGTAATGGAAACTCTTAAATGATCATAGTGCCATAGAAGTAAATGGTTTTGGAATTATTTGTAACTATCTTTTTTTTTGGCTATTAGTTGTCTGCAATTTGCCATTTTTCTTTCACCTTTTATCCTTCCTTCCAAGAATATAATAATCTAGTGTTGATGTTATCTTTATTTCTTGGGTGGGTTATCCAGGTGAAATTGTTAAGCTTCTGTTTTGATGAAGAATTTGTATTTTCCGTGCAGTAATTTTCCTGAGTTTTTGGGCAGAGGTACACTACAATTCCATATATTTTCAAGGAGGTAACATTTTGTTTCCTTTGCTTCACATCTGTTTTACGGGAAAGAAATGCATGGATTAACTATTAGACTCCACTTGGGTTCAGAGGAATGCTTGATCAAAATAGAACTAAACTTTTATGTGATAGATTACATTACAAATCAACAAGTCGCAGACTTCATTGCTTTCGCAATTATAGCTTCGATTATATCAATTTTTGCTTCATATAATATGACAATATTCTGGTTTTAGTCGTGTAAGTAGGGAACTTCTGAAAATTAGCTCTGATTCTCTCCCTAGAAGATTGATGCATCTCTTTTATGGTTTTGATTCAGATACAACTTCTAATGAATTCCGGAAGAAGAAAAAGTGGTGGAGTTTTGGGAACAGGCACTAGATATGGCTAGCTCTCGTGGGCTGAACGCCCTATACGTTCTTCACTGCTGTGGCTGTTGTCTGGCTTGTGCACAATCTGTTTGACGCAAGTCTTGATTGCATATTTTTTTTTTATTATAATTTAATCTATATGTCTTATATGGATTTGTTTATAATCACATTGTATTCTTCTGATAAGCTTTGGTGTCTCAATTTTGCAGGAATGCCTTGAGAATAGCATGCCAGATTTTATGATAGAAAAAAAAAAAGGTGGGGGGGGGGGGGGGGGGTGGGGTGGGTGTGAGAAATCAAAGGCATTCATTTGATTTGAGTTTATTTAGTTTGGTCATTTCATCAATCTGTGACAATATGTTTAAGTCATAGTAACCTGATTAATTGCCAGACAAGTTTACAAGTAATCGTTATTTTTGTGTGATACCGATGATATTTATGCTGCATGAATGTCCATTGTTTCAAGGTCTTTGTATATGCAGTGTGCAGCATTGAGGGGGAAGTAGACATTAAGGCAATAATGTAAGGCTTGATCTTTTTCAACTTTTCTAGAGAACTTGTATGCTTATGTACCATGGAAACATTAATATTATGTTGATAAAAGCACTGCTATTCTATTCTTGTTAGATATGCGTAATTTTCTGTGACAACCTCATGGACATAGCACTAACAAGGATCAATAATCAACTTCTTGAGATGATTAAAAGGGGGTGAAGCCAAAATTTGGTGAAAAATGTCTAAAAATTGAGGCAAACTGAGAGGCTATTGAAAAAACTAACCATGGATTTGCCAGAATTTGGGCAAATCAGTGATGCTTTAGGCCAATTCAACCATTAAATCAAATTCCAATTTTACATTTACTATGTCATTGACCCCTCAATAGATAACTTCAACACTACAAATTCCATACCAAAAATAGCTTTTCATTTATTTTTTATATCAACTCCATTGCCTTTCCATTACTAACAGTACATTGAGATTAGCATCTTCTCCAATTTCAAGTCCCAACCTAATGACCCCAAAAAAAGAAAAGGAAGACAACCAAAAACTAAAAACAACAAAACACCACTAGGCCCCACCATCCAAAACCCTCATCCTTAAACCCATACTTAATCTATTTATATATATATATATATATATAATAAATAGTATAATTTTTTTTAATTCTATTTTCCAAATTTCCTATATCTTCTGCTGGTGATTATTAATATCTCCAAGTACCTTCTCATGTTCTTGCTGCTGCTGCCGCCTCCTTTCACCCGCCTCCGCCGCAGCTGCAGCTGCCACCACAGCCGTCGGTTGGAGCAACAAAGCAGTAAATGGCATGTGTCTGTACTCCAAATCCAGCCTACAGCTCGGAGCCGCAGCCAGCGCGAACATCCCTTGTCCTACACTGCCTCCCACAGGGTGGACCTTACAGGGAATAGATGGCGGAGAGATAGAAATCGGGGTATGACCGGAGGTAGTCGAGATGGGGTCAGCAGGGACAGTACCAGTTCCGGTAGCAGCAATAATGGAAGGCTCAGCTTGACGGAGAAGCCACTCTATGGTCTCACCATCAGAGCGGTGGCCAAGTTCACGGGTCAACTGGAAGATCCGGGCAGCACAAAGAGCAGGCATCCGTACACGTCTACCTCGGCCATTGACTTTGGTGTGGCGGTCTTTGGAAAGTGAGGTGGTGGATTTTCGAGGGTGGCCGAGTTGGGTGGTGATGGTATTGGGTTGCGACTCACTAGTGGTGTTGGTGGGTATGACTGAGTTGAGGTTTGGGGTTTGTTGGAGATGATTTGGTGTGGATAAGTTATGGAGTACCATTTCAGAGCTCATTGTAATGATAAATTTCTGAGTTTCTTCAGCTTAGTTTTGATTTTTGAGGACAGGATTTAGGGTTTTATAGCTGTAGAGAAGAAGAGAAAGTTGGATAAAAAGGAAAGCAAGTGGGGCTTTAAGGGATTCTATTGACCCCACAAAGAGAGACACCCTTTTTTAACCGTTGATTTATAATTGTGGGGTTAGGACTCATCTTACGTGTCAACCAAGGGAGTCAGTTTAGGTGGGGGCTGATGTGGGTCCCACTCAGATTTCATTTTTATGGGTCCCTCCTCTACGGGAGATGTTATTGATATCTGGGTTGTTTGTGGGTCCTACCAGTTTTTGGACAGGGCCACAAATGTCAAGGTGAGTTGGTGGAAAAAATAGTTGCCATAATAAGATGAGAATATATTTAGGATAAAATATTATTTGGGGTGAGATTTAGTAAAATTAATAAATTTATTTTTATGTTTTGAAAAAGTTATTTTTTAATTTTTATTTTGCCAAATAAAATAATCTCTTATTATATCGCTTAAATTTTATAAAAAATTAAAATGCCTTCTATTTATACTTAAATTTTCTATCCCTATCTATCCCTATCTTTTCTATCCCTATCTTCTATTTAAATCTCACCATAATTTGTGTAAAATTTCTAACATTATCTATCCACTTACTAGTGAAATCAAATTTAATTTTTCAGATTATAAAGACTTTAAAAGTGAAACCAAATAATATATAGGGAAAAGTATATTAAAATATTTTGTGATTTCACGTTTATTTTAAATAGGGGTTATGATTTTTTTTGTGACACTTTAATATCAATCAATCTAACGCCGTCAAAATTGCTGACATGGAAATAAATTTTTTTTTCCTACGTAACGCTCACGTGTCATATAATATAAAAAATAAAAAGGAAAAAATATACTAAAATACCCTGTGGTTTCACGCTTATTTTAAATGAAAGCTGTGATTTTTTTTTTCGTGATACTTTAATAACCTAACACATTAGTATTAATTTACCTAACGTTGTCAAAAATTGCTAACGTGGAAATTAAAAAATATTTTTTTCTATATGGCATCCACATGTCATATAACATAAAAATTAGGAAAAAAAATAGCGTTTTAGCAAAAGTTTATGAGAAGAAAAAAAATATATATTAAAATACAGCATTTTTAGTTTCCTCAATCTCCAAAACATCAAAATCCTAGTTTCAACTTTTCTCATTTGCGAATTTTTTTCAATATTTTTTTCTTAAATCACTCGCAAACACTCAAAATTCCTAAAATAAAATAATAT
>CATKHJ010194271.1:0-13388 GCA_949750685.1 Vernicia montana
TTCACATAATCTTAAAATTGCTTATTTGCTTTGATTAATTGCTTCCGCTAATATTGTTTTAATATTCAAGTTTTTCAAAGCAAAAGTTTTTAAATTGAAATTGATTTTTGAAAATTCTATTCACCCCCCTCTAGGATTTGTCATACTTGGGCCAACATATATATATATATATATATATATATATATATATATATATATATATAGTCCCTGATATTTACCTAAATTAATGATTTGATTCTTGCAGTTTGAGAAATGAGCTCTTTATTCCTTCAAGTTTGTTTCTGTCAGTCATATTAGTCATTCTGTTAAAAAAACCGTTAAAAATATGTAAAAAGACTAAAATACCCCTCTTTTTAATATAAATTTTCCACATACACCATAAAAAAGCAATAAAAAATAAAAAAAAGAAATTGGAATACCTTAAAACAAAATTAAGATGCAAATACTGGGTTTAACCTTTTGACTTTAGATTAATAAATAATAAACTATTCTTACTATTTATTTTAATAATTAAAAAAATTAACAATTCAAGAACACAAGAACAAGAACCTATAATTCAAGAACACAAAACCCAGAAATTCAATTTTCTTTCATTTTCTTACCAACCAAACATATTAAACATATTTTCTGGGTTACCCAGAAAATAGGTGTAAAATAATTAAGGTGTATCAATATCCAACTCTTTTGTTGTAATCCCCAACCAAGCAAGCACTATAACCTCCCCATCTTCAACCTCTACCACCATGGCTTCGCAAGGGGCTTCGCCAAATCCTTCTCCTTCACCACCTCAAACCCAATTTTCTTTGCAACTTTCTTTCAGCTAGTTAACGTCGACGGCAATCGGAGAAGGCTAGGGATGGGACGATCGAAGCTGAGCTGCTCTTCGTGCGTGGCTGATTCAGCTGGCTTTTTGACCGGAGAAAGAAATCAATCAATCATAAATCAAGACTGGAGAAAGCCACATTTGATCATCTTCAGTACCATCAAAATATGAATGCACTAAAATCACCCCAATCACCTACACTCCAACCGGTAACCCAATTGATCAGACCAGAAATGCCAAACTAATTGGGGGTTTAGCAATGTTGTTAAAACCGGACCGAAGGTTGAACCGATTTTCTTTTTGGTTCACGATCTGACCGGTCCAATTTAATTTTTCTGCCATTTTCTCTCTTTTTTTTAAAAAAAAAATTTTTTTAGTTCAAAACGGTATCGTTTTGAAAATTTTCGGTTCGATCGATTTTTTCTGGTTCGAACCGATTTTTTCTGTTCATGATTTATCCGAGTTTTTTTTTATTTAAGAGCCGGACTAGTGACCAATTTCTGATTTAATCGGTCCGACCGATTGGTCCGATTCGATTTTAATAACACTGGGGTTTAGCTGAGATGGCGACATCTTTGGATTGGACTCCAGTAACAGGGTCATCAACTGGTGGGTTTGTTTCCCAATTTGGTCTGAACATGTTGATTCGGCATCTTTGTAAACTTTGAATAATCTGAACTCATGGGCAACTTCATCATCAGCTGATGCCATTTGAAAAAGAAAGAAAATGAAAGATTCAAAATCAAGAAACAGAGGATATGAAAGTTTGAGCTTTGATATGTCTTCTTGAAAGAGGCAAAGTAGAGGTCTTTATAAATTTAAAAAAAAAAAAAAAAAACCAACTAACTAGGTAGATATCTACCAGTTAGTCTTCACTTAATCACGATCTCACAAACCCGTTGATGAAGGTAGATAAATGAAATATTGTTTCATCTGATTTTGAAGGTAGAAAGAGAGAGAGAAAGGAAAATTAGAGATAAATAGTATTTTTGGTATAAAAATATAAAATTTTACATTAAAATATTATTTTTATGATTGTCTAACGGAAAATGATGGAAAATTTTGACATAATAATTATTTAGTGTAACGAAATGAAATCTTAAAGACTAAATAGCTCATTTCTCAAACTATAAGGATCAAATTATTAATTTAGTCAAATCCTTTTATTAATTTGTAAATTACTATATATATATATATATATATATATATATATATATATATATATATATATATATGGTAATTTAAATCAATTTGTAACAAGCGAAATTGATTTTTTTTTTCACTTAATTTCAAAATATCTAAATGAGTTTGAAACCAGAAAAATATCTAATATGAGTCTTGGTCTATGAAGTATGTATAAATGAATTTTTTTTATCCAAATCCAATTATTAATCTTAGATGTGGAAATTAATTAAGCAACTTGGAGAATTCTAAATTCAGAATAAACATGCAGAAATAGATTTCAAAAAATAAACATACAGAAATAAACTAAGGCAAAATATAGGAGGAGATGGTGGGGAGTGGGGGCATGTAGTAGTACCCTGCCCACTTGTATTGTTGATAAAGAATAGTTGATGATCACAAGTTTATATTTTTGTGAAAGAGAAAAAATTATAAAAGCCAAAGGTAAAAGCAACCAAAAATATATATTAGAAAGTTATGCATATTATTAGTTATTAGTACCACCAACAAAAGAAAAATAAAATTAATGATAAAAAAACAAAAAATAAAAATCAACTTCAATTCTTGGCTTAATTGTTAGTGGATTTGCTCATCTTTTAATTTTGTTTTTAAATTATGAGATGAATTACATATTTTTAATCAAATTAAAAATTTCAATTTAAGTGTTTGTTTGAATTAACGTTTCATAGCTTAAAAATCAGCTATAAGCTTTCAAACGTTGAATTAAAGTATTTGATTAATAAAAAAATAAATCAACTATTATTATTAACTTTTCAATTTTAAACTTTCTTTTTTAAGATTTTATTTAAGCTTTCTTATTAGTATTGCTTCTTATGAACAGTATTTTTTTGTCCTGCTATACCAATTGTCCATTCTTTTTTCTTTTTAATATAGTTTTGAATTTATGTTATTATTTTATAAAAAATAATTAAACATAATTTATTATTTTATATTTATAAAAAATATAAATTTTGTTAATAATTTTATTACTCAAAGTTTCAAACGCAATGTCAATTATTGAATTTAAATAATTTAAAATCAATTTCAACCGTTCACTGTGAATTATTAATCGCTAACTACTAAATGTTAGCTGATGATCATTACTATTAAACCCCCTAAATTTTAATTTAAATAGGATTTAATTGATATTAATATTCAAATTATTGCTAAGAAAATCTTCATATTAGAAATTATTAAAATTTGAAGTAAATTTAATATGTTTTAATTATAAAAATTTGAAAATAACACTCTCAAACTGAATTTTCTAATAGCACCTTAAAATAGTATTATTTTCAAAAAAAATAATAATAAATTTTAATGTCAAATAGACTTATGGTAAAATGAATTTACTACCTGCTTTATTGGTTAGAATTCAATTTTGAGAGTCAAGACATGAATTCTTGAAACTATAAGTCAAGTATGAGATGCCTTGTAGACTCTTATAAAGAGACTTAATCTTGATAAACATATAAATTAAATCGAAACACTCTAATCAAATAGATAAAAATGATTTTTTTTTAACTGAATATTGAATTTAATTTAACACAAAAAGTATAAAATTTAACTAATTAGAACTCCCTCCATTCCATTCCAATTTACACTATAAATACTTTTACATAAATTAAGAAATTATTAAATAACACAAATATAGAAAAACAAAATAAGAATGATTAAGTTATCCTTTGAACTTATTGAAATAAATTGGAATTACTACAAATCAAATTAATAAGGGATAAAGATAAAATTGAAAAAAAAAATTAATGATTTATTAATTATCTAAAATGACATATTGACACAGTAGTCTTAATATATTTTTGTAAATATTTTAATAATTATACTTATTATAATTTCCTAATTAGATTAGACTTATTTTTCTTGTTTTTAAGTAATTTTAAAATAGTTAGGATTCATATTTAGTAATTTTGTTGGTTTCCAATTAAGGTTTAATGTCTTATAAATAGGCATATTATGTACTTCCTCCATTTCAATTTATCTGACGTTTTTTGCTTTTTCACAAAAATTAATAAACTATTAATTAGGCTAAATTCTAAGGAAAAAATTGACTAAATTAACCTTTTTATAGAAATACTCAAATTAAAGGCATTAATTATTTCTTTGATATATGAAAACAAAAAATTTCTTTATAAATCTAAATTTATGAGGTTTTGAATCTAAATCCATTGAGTAATCCATATATTAACTGATAATTGTAATCAAAATATTGAAAAAGAAAAAAATGTGAAAGATTATCTTGAACTCTTTAAAATTGCTTAAAATTACGTTAAAGATGTATGGATTACTGCACTGCAAGTAATAATGATAGAATTGGAAAAAAAAAATTAAAAACTTATTGATTTCATAAAATGATAGATATTTTGAAAAAAAAAATCCTCCAAAAAACGTCAGATAAATTGAAATGGATGGAGTAATAATTTAGGAGATATCTCATTATTAATAAAATTTTAGTCTCTTTTATTCTTGGTGGACTCCAGAAATTATTTGCCTTGTGGACTTAAAGTTGGTTAAGGCGTAGACGTATTCTAGTATTGTTATCTCTTGTTTTCTCGCTGCGTCACATATAAATTGAAATAATTTTTTTAAAAATATCAATTAAAATGGAATTAAAGAAATATTATTTAATTATCAAGATAATATACGATGACAGTTTGTATAATAAGCGGAGGAGAATCATATGTGAAGATTTTGGGATACGGTGTGTGAAGAATTGGAGGACTAAACCGAGGAGAATATGATATGACATTCATGTACTTTACAATGACAATGATAAAGAAGTATCAACTTAACTAGAAGATTGAAAAGAGTAGGAGAAGTATTTAAAAATGAATATTTTGAGTTTAAATGCAGCGAAGAGCAAAAAGAGTGTGCATATATGGATGAGAATATCGATAGTTTAAGTGAGGATATTAATGTGAATTATATTTGATAGTTAGGAACTCGACTAGAATAGACTGAGTAAGTTTTCAAGCACCCGCATGAACTTCCAAACAAGCTACCTTGCAAAGTCTGCAAAATGAAATGATCATCAAAGTGTCAAGTCGGAGTTTGGCTAAAACTCTCCAATGTTTAAGTCAGTAACTGCTATAGAGATTATGATCTACTAAAAGATGATTCTTAGCAGATCAATAATTTTTTTTAGAGAGAATAAAAAGATGAAAAGTTGTAGAAGAAGCTACCTTAGAATGATGGTGCAACTTTCCTTTTATACCATGTAGATCTTCTCTTTAGGTGGTGGGTGAAGGACATGACCGCTGGATAGGTTCTGTCAAGTCAGATTAGGTCATGATGGTTCTGTATCTCACATAGGAATAGGAGTAGTTGTCGTACTACTGACACATGATAATAGTTGATGTAAAAGATGTGATAGTTGATGTAAAAGATGTGATAGCTGAAGAGACCCAAACGTAAATCTCCTTCGGATAAGATAAAGGAAAATTTATTAAGTCCTAATTTTCGTAGAACAAATATAGGTAAAGAGTCCAAGTATGGTTTAAGTCTAGCTAATTTGGCTGACTTCAGTATATATAAAATTTATCCTTATCAATATTAATAATAAAACTCTTTTATGGTGCATTTGATTTATCTATAAATTTGTATTTTTATTTTTGATAGCAGGTAAATATTTAACTTGTTACTTAAGTTGCTTTAGGTTTCTTTAGCCGGTATGGATCTTACTTCAACTTGTTACTTATTTTGCTTTAAGTTTATTTAATTGGTGTGAGTTTCACTTAGTTTAATATTTGACTATTTATTAAAATGAAGTGAGTTAAGTAATAATTTGGACTTCATGAAACTAATGAGGTTAATTCATTTAAATTAGATGATCAATTTAACAGGTTACTAGTTATTTCATCTAATAATTAAAATAAAAAATAAACGATTTAACGATGATAAATTTAAGTTTATTTATAAATAAAATGCACTAAAAAAAAAGACTCTCTAAATTATAATCTTCTGATATTTTATAAATTGCTATCTATCATTTAATTTCTTTGTGATATAACTTCCACCACATGGCCAATCCATTGCAGATCCGTCAAGAAAGGTGAAATGATTTCAAATGAAGACTTACACATATATATATTTCAATTTTCAAGTAACCCCACAATGCATAAAAACAAAAGTGACAAAGACAATGGCTGTGGCTGGCTCTACCTGTTTCATCGTGTCCTAATTTCACTGTTTCAACTTTCAATGTTGGTTTACCTTCCCCACCTCCCCCAGTACAACATTTTGTACCCATTCCGTGATGATATTAATTATTATTAGAGTCTTTTGTTGTGATAAAAAGGCAATTTTATAAATAAATCAGATGCAATGTAAAAAAAAAAAAAAAAAAGTCTAATTTAAGTTGTGTTTGATAACACCATTCAGTACATAAAATTAAAATTTTTATTACTTAATTATTTTAAATTTATTTAATAACTACGTTTTAAAAGTCTAAATTAAATAAAAAATCACTCAAAATGATAAGTCAAAAATTTTAATTTAAAATTTATACTGAATACAATAAGTGATTAAATTTTTAAATATTTTTATTATTTAAAAATTTTATCACTTATTATTATTATTATTTTTTGCCAAAGAAAAAATAGCTAGCATATCATTAAAGGACATGAAGTCCAAATGAGTACAAATTACAAATTAAGTGTACTAAGAAAGTTTATAACATTACAACTTTTCAGGACAAAATGTCCACTAAACGATTACCTATAAAAGGGTTTTTTGATATGGGCTTAAATCCCAAATAATTTACAGACAAAGAGTCTATGAGATTCAAGGCCCAAAAACTTAATATTAATGTTAAAAATCATAAATAATCCTAGCATCTCTCCTCCCTTCCAGAATCCTCCACTGTCGCCGGCTCATACGCCATCTTCATTGCCGCTAAGGACAGAGAATAAAAAAATGCCACCACTAGAAGGATATATGTGTTTGGACTTTCTTTTAAAACTTTGCATCATTGAACTTCAGCAAGAGCTATCATTTGCCATAGAGAACACAATGCAAAGCAACTATGAAAGGGAACAAAATTCCACCCAATAAATTGACTAGGCCAAGGGAGACAGGTTCCACTCTCAGGGGCCAAGGATTCGCAATATTGAAACAGATCATAGTTGAAAAACCTAGATTCAAAAATACATTGACCAAAGTTAGCCATAACTTTCTTCCCCCACCTTCCTCCATAAATAAACAACTTGAAATCGAGGGACATCAAGTGGATGATCCGGACTAAGCCAGAGGAAAGGACAACAGAAACACCACAAGAGGCTTGCTCTAAAAACTCAAAAGGTTTACTGTGAGAGAGAGGCAAAAAAGACCCATAAAAAAATAGATCTGGCTTATTTATGACAATAAACTGAAGAAAACGACAAAAAATAAATAAAAATGAGTGTCCCTTCCGGAGGCCGGAGCCACCAAAAGAAAGCACCATTTGAAATCCTAAGAGAAGGAGCAAGGAATTTTAGAGAGAGAAGAGAAAAATTAATTGAGTTTTATCAACTATTCCCACTTAACAGTATTGTTACATTATATCACTTATTTTATTTAACACTTAATTGTCAATTTTATCAAACATTACCTTTGATGATATCATTGCCTGCCCTTCAGGTATATTCTTGCATTTGTACTGACAACAATGAGGCATTGCTTCTCAATTTTCTGTCGGTGAAGTTAAATGTTATTAGCTGCTATATTCGTGGGAAATATGGGATTGAACTTTGCCCAAGAGTCTGAATTAAGTTTTGGTTTAATAAGGGGTTTAAATTTTTAATTTGGATCAATTTAGTGATAAACTTGTCCGTTAATTAACATTAACACTGTGAAATTATAAGACTCACATTAATACTGTGAAATTATAAAACTCACTTCATAATTTTAAATAATCAAAATTTTAAATAATAAAAAAAATTCAAAAAGAATCTAGAATAAAAAAAAAAACAAACAAACAAACAAAGGAAAGAAAACAGATGAAAGCTGAGTACCAAGAACTGTAATTTTTGAAACTAATTGTAAAATTGTAACATTTCACAACAATCAAAATTTGCAGATGTATTAAGAGGAGGATTAGTTGAGTATCAAAATTACCCGCCCACCAATTTTGTGAGAAAAGCGATAAAAAATTAAAATTAAATTTATAATCACATAAATTAGTATTGTATTATATTTAATTTTTATTAATTATTAATATATTAATTATGCATATATAATGTATAAATATATTTAAAAAATTTTAATTGAATACTCAATATTTTTTTTATGGATATACAAAAGTTATAAATTAAGAGAAAAGAGCTGATTTAAATTTTAAGGGGCAATATATATATATATATATATATATAATTTTATTTTTAGGGGGACGGTGGCCTCCAAGCCAATGACTGGTACTGCCCCTGCCACCAACTATTTAGTCATCTGCCGAGCTCCATCGCGCAAGCTCGCCGTCACCTCATTTGCCGGCCACGAGTTTGGTCACCAAAGCTCGATCCCAAGCCACCATGAAGTATTTTGATTTCCCATTGGAGGATGTAGAATCAAATGATGTAAGGAAAGATTGGGAGGCTAAATTTCAACAGCTTGTGCCACCACCGTCAAATTGTTTTGGCATGATTAACAGCTGTTCTTTATGGTCAAAATAATATTGAGTAAGGTGAATAAAAGCTAACCGAAATTAAAAAATCAAATTGAGTTGATTAGTTCGATTTAATTTAATTTGGTTTTTTTAAAATTTTGGTTAGTTTGGTTTGTAAATTTTAAAATCGAATTAAATTTTGATTCAGTTTAGGCTTTATTCAAAAAATTTAGGTTAAAATCAAATCAACCGAACTTTACACACACACACATATTTATATATGTATATATTAAAATTTACTTGAATTTTATTTCAAATTTATATTAAAAAAAGAGAAATAGCAAAAAAAAAAAGCTAAAACTAATCTAAACCGACCAACTGAATCGAACTAAATTTTTTTAGTTTGATTCAGTTCTGTTCATTTGATAAAAATGTTATTTTGATTATTTTGATTCAATTTGATTTTAAACCAAATCGACCATTTGCACACTCTTAATAATGACATTGTGAAAGTAAAGAAAAGCTACTCAATTATGTAAAGTATAATAAATTTGGGTGGGAATTTTCTATTTTTCCATGCTTACTGTTGTTCTTGATTACAAATGCTTTAGATTATAATTTGCATCAAAGTCGTATATATAATTAAATTAATTTTTATATATTTAAAAAAAAAATTTGCTTATAATAAGATGACCAAATATAATATATGGCTAAATTTTTAAAATTTTATATTTAAAAATTTTTGTATTTTGAAAATTAAGAAGACCATAGCTCCCTCCACCCCTAGCTCTGTCATTGTTTAAATGCATGGATATATATATATATATATATTTGGCGTTTAATAAAAAGATATTGGTTTTTTTTTTAGTTTTAATTTTAATATTTTTTTATTACTTAAAAATATAATTTTTTTAAATTTTAATATTTTTTATTATTTAAAAATATGATGTGAGTCTGACAATTTCACAAAGTTAATGCTAATTGACTAACAGACATTAAATTGACCTAAATTAAAAGTTTAAGCTCTTGGGACAAAGTTAAAGCTCCAAATTAGCATTCCTCGCCACTATCCCAAGAGACTTGTTTTGTTGTTTAATAAATTAGAAATTCAAATCTTAATAGTGAATCTGGTTAAGAATCTTGGATGTGATAAATAAATAAATAAATTACACTTAATGTATGCACTATATTAAAATATTAATTTTTAATTAATTTAGTGTATAAAAAGATAATTATATAAAAATAGTTAAGAATTAAAAAAAAAAAGTATACTAAGTGTCTTTTTAATTAGATTTTTAAAAATTAGCCGTCAATAATTAAATATTAAATTATGAATATAGAATGTTTAGTAAATTAAAAATAAAAGTGAGTATTTATAAATTTAGTGGTATTATAATTATTTATAGAACTGATAAATCTTAAATTCAAAAAGAAAGAAGAAAGAAAAAGATATTTGGATATTCTTTCAATTAATGATTGGACAGATATCAAGTAGTACTTCACTTACATGCTTGATGTAATAGCCTTGTCTGAAACTTACTCTAAATAATTTGTTGTTTTAGGATTCAATTATGATCTAAAATGGTTAAGTAAGTTATATAGATAATAATTTAGTTGAATTTTACGAACTACTTTTCATTTTCATTTTTATCTGATGTGATTTTGACACTTACTTATTGACATGCTAACTTAATTTAGCACTTTAAATTAGACTGTTTTATTTATTTATTTTTAAATGTAATGTTTTCGTCACAATTAAGTTAGTTCACATTTTACAATTAGGTTCGGGCCAAAATTCATCTCATGCTCTATTTCACGAATAGCTCTTTCCCTGTGGCCCATTAGCTCTGTACAATTTAATCTCAAGATGACTTTGATACCATTTGTGATAATCTAGCCCGAAATTGATTCCAAATAACTTCTTGTTTTAAGACTCAATCTCAACCTAAAATGATTAATTTAAATTATATAAATAGTAATTAGCTGAATCTTATAAACCACTTTTCATTTTTATTCCTAACCAATGTGATTTCGACTCCTATTTATTGATGTGCTAGCTTAACCTAGCACTTCAAGTTGACAGATTACTTGATTAAGTTGTTGCACTTGAAGTGAAGAATGATCTAATTTAACTTTTCAAATTCATTTTACTATTTTAAAGATCAAATTTTTTTAGATTTGAAAAGAAAATTTCAATATGAATGAGAATTAAATTATACTATCTATTTTTAAAATAATATCACTTTACCATTATATTAAAACACCAATTAACTGTTACCAATTGAAGATCATTACTCGTAATAATTACATGTCATTTTTTTTTTAAAGTATTTCTTTATATAGTATATAGTTAAACATATAAAGTAATACTACTTGATAAATATACATGAAGTAGTCAGAGATAATTATTATCATTAAAAATGACAAAAAGAGCTCAACAATCAAGATAAAAGAATATAAAAGGAAAAATGTTAAAATTTGAATCTTTTAAGTTTTAGCTTTTCTTGTTCAAGTTTTATAAGAAAATAATTGATTAATTAGATAAACAAAGTTTTTCCTTGTCTATTTTTTATAAATTTTTAAATAAAAACTATTACCTCATCAAAATCCAATATAGTAACTTTATTTATTTATTGTGTGTGAATGATGAAGAAGACTATGCTTGTGGCATTCTCCCACTAGTAGGAAATTATGGCAGACCACATAATTAAGTGTGTAATTGAATTAAAATTTGCTTTTTTGCCTCGTTTTTTTTTTCCTAATGTGTAAGACCAAAGCCACCTTGTAGTCCTGAAAAGGGTCATACCAATCCCAATTCCTCAAAAAGATTTCTTTTTTTTTTGGCTAATGACCTCAAAAAGATTTCAATGCACTTATCAACCGTCATTAACATACCTAAATCCTTGACTTCTACGTTATCTTCCAATAAGAAACAAGAAAATAAATTAAAAATAAAAACCTATACTGTTGCTTGATTGTGACGGAGACCTAATTTTGATTTTGCTCTTAATCAAAATTGTTTTTTTTTTTTTTTTCTTTTTTAATACAAATTAGGAAATGCCCCTTTTTTTTTTTTTTGGCCAAGAGGAAATGCCCATTTCACATGTTCACTAGCCATTTTGCACTATGATCTCAATAAACCTTTTGTGGAGCAAATCTAGGAATTCATTAACTAACCTAAAATGGTTAAAATTAGACAGTGAAAATAGAAAAAATTCACAGTAACATTTAACCCAAAACAGAGAAAAAAACAGAGGTTCAAATTTCATTTCTGCATCTCTACAAACGGCAGAAAATCTCTTTCTAAATTCCAATTCCAATAATTAAAATAAAATTCATATAAAAAGAAAATTTACAAAAATATAAATTCTCTCTCTCTGTCTCTTTTTTAAATTTAAATTTAATTTAATCTTTTTTCTTCGAGAAAAATAATTACACAGAGAGTGAAAAATGCAAAGCCTTACAGTAAGCAGACAAATTGACCTACTCTAATGGGGGTAACAATCAAGCTAAACCTACTTTTATTTTTTTTAATTTTTTGTATTTTTTAAAAATGTGAAAACTAGAAGAAAAAATATATATAAATGTTTAAAAACTGAATTAATTCCCCTTTATATACATAAAATGGTCAATCTGATTTTGTTCTTTTCCGTTCTGTGCTAATACAAAGGCACCGGAAATCGCTGCGGTTTAGGCGGCTTTTGTACTTTCACCACCACTTTCTCCGTCCGCGGCGGCTCACAGGGACATGGTAATGCTATAAATTTCGGAATCTGATCTCCAGGCATTAGTACCGGCAAGCTCTGGCTTTGATTTTGCTTTAAATCCTATAAAAATTTTTATAAAAAAAAGAAAAATTTAATAAATTGTAATAAAAAAAAATTAAGAAATAACCAATAGTTTTGCTTTAAATTTCTTTTTTAATTTAATAAAAGAGAGAGAAAATTACGGTGTGAGGAGGCATAGGTTTGTTCGGTGAAGCCTCGATGTCAAGGTCAGGATCAGGATCATCAGAAAATGATCGACGGAGAGATCTGAGCTTGTCCCAGTGATAACAGCAAGAGAAAATACCACTCAAAGTGAAAATGGTGATCAAGAGTAAGGCAGTACCGAGAGGGAAACCAAGGGACGGACGAGATGCGTCCACGTGGGGAGGTGAAAAATCTGGACTCTCCATAAGCATACAATACTAACAGCTCCTCCTCTCATGTATGTGGAAGGAGGAGGGAAAAGTGAAGAGAAAGAAAAAGAAAAAGAAAAAAAAAAAAAAAGAGAGAGGATGCAAAGAAGAGAAGGGATGGAGAGGAATTTATAAAATGTGAAGATGACTACGTGTAAAGGTACAACCAAATGTCCGGGTCACGGTACGGATGAAAAGTGGGCTCCAGTCTAGTCTAGTTGTTGGATTGATGCTTTTTATTTTTATTTTTTATTTTAATGGATTGCTGGATTGATGCTGAGCATGAATGAAAGCTACACTTTTGCTTGTCTATTATTTACTTTTATTCTTCTTCTTTTGATTTATTATAATAAGATCCTATCAGAACTTACTTTTATATAAATTCAACTTTTATTTTGTACAACGCCAATCAGGTCTAGTTCAAATAGTTTTTTGGTTACAAGTTCTAATTTCGCATTCGTAAGTAGAGTTTGAATTTATTTTTTACTCAGTTTAATTTAAATTTGTTCGAGTTTATTTATTGATTGATTTAAATTGTAATAATTTTTTTTTTAATTTGTTATATGTGAATGAATCTTTGATTAATAGTATTGTAAGGCGATGAGAAATAAATT
>CATKHJ010194345.1:0-18895 GCA_949750685.1 Vernicia montana
TAGATGGACATATCAAGTTCATGAATATATATATATATATATATATATATATATATATATATATATATATATATATATATATATATCAATGACCAATAGACTGAAGGTCTCAATTAAGTGTTTCAATACATTGGTTTCATGAATAAACAAGAATTTAATCATGTAATCCAAAGGATTCAAAGAATGTATGGTTATACAATAAAGTGACGCCCATAGCATATTGACTATTATGTACTCACCTTAGGACTCCTTTGCTCCTAATCAATACAAACAGAAACGATGATCGCCCGATTCCTCTTGTTCCTTGTCCTTGAGTTCTACATGAACCATTCCAATAAACCACAATTAGATCATCATTCCTAACTTGTCTATAGAATCATGAAGGATACTAATCCCATACTTCTAGTTCTACACTTAGAACACAATTGCACATTAAACACATTTCAATCAATACAATCAACGATTCAAGAATCGATATATATACTTTCTAATGGGTCTAAAAGACCTTGGACCAATGTCCCTATCATCTCAATTACAATCCATATTGATCATGCATGACAATTAGCATGCCTAAGTTGAAAATCAAAGCATGAAAGAAAAGAAAAGAAAGAAAAAAAATAAAAATAAAAGTTCCAATTGGTATGCCCAGAGGGTACGCCCGTACCCTCTGGCCGTACCTAAAAAAAAATTAGGCAGTAGCAATGGTACGCCCAAGGGTACGGGCATACCCTTGCCCGTACCTTGCTACTGCCATTCAAAATGAATGGTACGCCCAAGGGTACAGGCGTACCCTTCATTTTGATTTGGTTTTCCCATGGAAACCTTCAATTTTCTTGCAAGAACTCACACCTATTTGATGTTCAAGGCAAAACCACAATCAAATATGCAATTTTTGGCAAAGTTTAAACTCATTTTTATAACTCAATCATGGATCAAACAAGTAAATCTTTAAAACCCAACCTTGATCAAGCTCATTTTTCACTAAAATGAGAAATTAAAACCCATTTCTTCAAAGTAAGAAAATCAAAACCCATTTTGAAAATCTACTTCCATACACTTCAACATACTCAAACCATGATCACAATCATCATCAAGATACACTTGATCAAAGAAAACTCTTGTTTTTTAAAACCCATTTCATCATCATCAAAGGAAGAAAGAATTTCAAATCAACACAAATAACCACCATACAAATGAAAAGAAATTCATGATCTTGGAATATTACCTTAAGATCTTTCTTTTTGGTGGTTATTTCCTCTTGATCAATACAAAAAGAAGAAGAGAAGAAGAGAATTTTGAGAGAAAACTTTGAGAGAAAGATGTGTTCTTGGTTTGGAAGAAAATGAGAAGATGATAAATTGATTTTACTTTGTTGTCTTCAAATCCATAAGTGGTTGCCAATTTCCTTTTTAAGTCCTCCAATTCAAAACCAATTACAAAGAAGATGACACATTTTGAATAGGTTCATAGAACCATGCAAAACACAATTTACCAAATTTTCTTACAATTCCATTTCTGGCACAATAAATTACCAAAATGGTCCACCAACTTTTTACTATTCATGCTTTATGGCAATGGCCTATCACCTTTTAATCACTTATCAATATTATCCATATACATATTAATCACATATACTTATTCATATACTTGTTAAATTTAATCATAAATTCAACAATAGTCTATCATGCAGTCACATAAAATTCACATTCAATAATCATAAAGAATTGATTTAATCCATACTCATATAAATCAATTTGTTTATGAACCTAGGGTATTACAGGTTCGGATTATAACAAATCCTACATCCACTCCTAAATCACCAATTGGGTATTTCACTATCTATGGAGTTTTAACAAGTTCACTCCCAACTTAGTGTTTAAGCTCACACCACAAGTGTTTTCAATAGGCTCAAACTAAAAACCTCACAAGTGTTTTCACTAAGGTTAACACTCAAACCCAACAAAGAGTTTTCACAAAGGATCACTCCCCAACCTAGATAGTGTTTAATGGCTAACATTAAATCCTTAAGCAATGAATGCTCTTACAACAAACACACAAAGTCTTAAATGAAAAATTAAAAGCTTGAGAAATAAATTTGCAAGAGTTTGGTTGTTAGAGAAGTTATTTATATTTATTGAAGTCCTTTGGAGGGGGTATTTATAGTTTCCCATCACCAAAGAGCTGTTACAAATAGGCTCAAACCAAATCCAACTCCAACAGCTAGAAAATCTGCATTAAATGCTCTGTCAGACAAGAATCACGGTCGCCATCCCCATATCGCGGTCGCTATTACTCTTTTGCGATCGCTATATGAATATCGCGGTTGCTATATTCATATCGTGGCGCGATCAAGTTTTTCACTCGGAGTTGCCGTCGCTACACTGACCGTGAACCTCTCTGGATAAAATTACATTTTAGGCTTCGAACTATATTACGGTCGCAAAAACATATTTGCGGTCCTGACAAGGTTATTGCGGCGTTATATGCCTGTTGCGGAATGAATTAGGAGTCCAACAGAACACTTAAAGATTTTTCTAAGTTCTTTAATCCCAAACTTTTCTAAGGCATTTTAACTATCAAAACACACTTAGATGAAACATTAGAAATATTCAATTTGATTGTCAAGAATAAAATAGAGAATGACTAAATTGAAAACTTAATTTAGGTTAACAATCTCACCATTTTTTATTTTGACAATTAAATTGAATTTGAGATAAAATAAAATAAAGTAAACAAAATATAAGGCTCCCCTTAAATAAATGATCCTTATAATTTTTAAGGAAAATTTTATTTCTCCCCCTTAATCAAATAAGTTTTATTTGCTCCCCCTTAATCAAGTAAATTTTCAAATTCATTGCACTTCTCCCTCTTTGGCAAGATCAAAACGAGAAATTGAAAGGCAATTAATAATGATTAATAGGAATTTGAATAATGATTAAAAAGGGAACTCCAAGGCAATTAAGGTAAAAAAATAAATAAAGGAAAGTACACATAAGAGATGCATCAAGTAAGTCAAATTTAAAAAAGAATTCATTCAATTTAAAAAGAAAATACAAAATGTTTAAAAAAATGAAAAGAAAAAAATAAAGAAGTAGAAAAAAGAAAAATAAATAAAAAATTTATGGCCCAAGCTCTAAGATTCTTCTTTTTCTTCCTCTTCTTCACTAAATTCCCAATCTTTCAAGTCATATGGAGGGATTCCCATTTTATTTTACATGTCCACAATATCTCAATGCATATGATCTAGAAGACTTATAGCCTTTTCAAAATCTTGCTAAACATTTTTTCGATCTTGGAGGAAGATGGAGCTCTAGAGGAGGTTTGGATCCCTTGTGCCTTTGAGATCCTTTCCTCCACTTGGGAAGGACCTCCACTAGGAATTGCAACCCTTGATCTTCTCCTAGACCTTTCTTATACACCCACCTCTCCAAAGATGTATTCATATACACCATTTCTTTCCCTAATACACTTGGAGTGTATCATATAGTCAATATCTAACATATTTGAAGAGGGTGAAAAAACAATTTAGAGGATAGATTTGTTGGGTAAGGTGAGAGCACCAACATGGTTTGCAATTCTTGTGATATGAGAAGAGAGAAGAATGACATCCTTAAGTGTTTTGGCTAAGTGTAAGAATTGATCTATAAGGAAACGGGCAGTTTGGATGGATTTTGATTTGATGAGGCCAAAGAGGAAAAAGAGATCCTTTTGAGTTACCTTATTATTACCATCTCCTCTTGCATTTATTGAAAAGGTTCTAAAGTGTTTGGCTAAAGAGGATTTAGAATCATACCTATTTTCAATTGAGAGCTCCCTCCAAAAATCATTGAAATCCATATCAAGCTATCCATATCAAGCTCATTTAGGTTTTATGTCCCTACCTTTTGAAAATTGAAAATATACATGACTTCTTCTAGCCTCAACTCGTACTCCTTACCAAAAAACCTAAAGCGAATGCCATAATGGCCATAAGGAGAGGAAAACTTCATTTCTAGGACAAGGGTAGCAAGGAACTCCTTGGTGAGCTCCTCATGCCCATGTTCGGTGGGAAGGATGAATGTCCTCCATTGGAGATTTTTCAAGTAGTGGAAAATATCTCCCTCAATTCCTAAGGTTCTAAAATCAAAAAGCTTTGGGATTTTGTTGGCTAAAACAAGTTTGGGTTGCAACTTTTTCCAATTTTGTTTCTCCTCCTTAATGACCCCTTTCATAAGCACTAGGTGTAAGGGTTTTTGAGAAGTTTGGGGGTTTTTCTCCTTAGAAAACCTAGAGGGCTTGGTTTTTGGTGCCGTAGAATAAGATAGAGAAGAAAATGGAGATGAAATGAAAGTTTAATAGGAGAAAAAGTATGCAAAATATGAGAAAATGAGAAGGAGTGCTTTGTAATAGTTATGAATAGTACTGAAGTGAAATAAGGGGTTTAAATAGACATTAGATGCCTAAAAACAACAAAAAATGACTATATTTTGCATTTATTGAAAATTTGGCTGTTAAAAAACTGCTATATTTTTTTTTTCAGGCAGAATTGTAAATCTCGTCCATGAAAGGTGAGTCGCGATTGCAATATTTATATTTCCTGAGTAACGGTAAATAGAAAGATGAATTTTGCATTTGCTAGGAAGAAGGTGCAAACATGATCTTTGAAAATTGCCAATGAGCAGAAAAAAATTTAAATATCGTCCTTGCTAATAGCATGTAGCGACTGCGATTTAGAGGTTTTTTAGAAAACAAGAGGAATTTATGAAAAACGTTTATGCAATTTAATCATCATCAATTTAAATAATAAAAAACAATATGAATGCTCATCTTCAAACATTTAATGTGCATACATATGTCATAGATTATTTTAAACACAAAAATTATTGTACACAATCCATCATGTTAAGGAATTGAAAGGAATAACATCATTCGAAATGAGGATTTGAAGTTGATTATCAATAATCAAGTTATACACAGAAAATGTTATGTAAACAAAGAAACAAAAAAAAAAAAAATTATGACAAGGAGCTTCCATCAAGCATCCCTAGCTCCCTCTTAATGAAGTTCAATCTTTCTTCATTTAGGAGCTTAGTGAAAATATCAGCCAATTGGTTAGTTGTATTAATGAATTCTAATACAACATCCCCATTTTGCAAATGGTCTCTCAAAGTGATGCCTAATGTCTATATGCTTGCTCCTAGAATGTTGGATGGGAATCTTTGAAAGGTTTATAGCACTTGTATTATCACATTTGATGGGAATGTGATCAAGTGCTTGTCCATAGTCCTTGAATTGTTTCATCCAAAGAACTTGAGTGCAACAACAACCCGCTGCCATATATTTCGCTTCGATGGTGGACAAGGCAATCAAAACTTGTTTCTTGCTAAACCAAAAAACTAAACACTCACCAAAAAAGTGGTAAGTTCCGGAGGTACTCTTTTTATCTAAGAGACTACCGGCATAATCCGCATCGGAATAACCAATTATGCAATATGAAGAATCTCTAGGATACCATAATCCTAAATGCAATGTTCCATGTAAATATTTCAAAATCCTTTTGACCGCATTTAAATGAGACTCTTTAGAACAAGATTGAAATCTAGCACACAAGCATACACTATACATAATATCGGGACTAGAAGCAGTAAGATAAAGAAGTGAGCCAATCATACCTCTATACTTCTTTTCATCTACAAGCTTACCCATTTCATCCTTGTCAAGCTTAGTTGATGTGCTCATTGGTGACTTGCTACTCTTACAACCATCCATTCCAAATTTCTTCAATAATTCTTTTGTGTACTTGGATTGGTTGATGAAAATCCCATCTTTGCATTGCTTGATTTGAAGATCAAGGAAGAATTTGATCTCTCCCATCATGCTCATTTCAAATTCCCTAATCATACACTTAGCAAATTCTTCATATAGATTTTCATTAGTAGCACCAAATACAATATCATTAACATAAATTTGAACAATAAGTGTATCATTATTGTGTCTTTTCACAAAAAGAGTAATGTCAACCTTTCTTTTTACAAAATCATTCTTTAAGAATAATGATCTAAACCTTTCATACCAAGCTCTAGGAGATTGTTTCAATCCATACAAGGCCTTAGTCAATTTAAAAACATGATTTGGAAGTTCATGATCCTCAAAATCGGGAGGTTGTTTAACATAAACTTCCTATTGAATAAAACCATTTAAAAGTGCACTTTTCACATCCATTTGAAATAATTTAAAATTCATGTGACATGCAAATGCTAGTAAAATCCTAATGTGACATGCATATGCGAGACGAATTCTAATGGCTTCTAATCTTGCTACAGGAGCATAAGTTTCATCATAGTTTATGCCTACCTTTTGGTTATACCCTTTGGCAACCAATCTAGCTTTATTCCTAGTGATGAAACCATGCTCATCTAACTTATTCCCATACACCCATTTACATCCAATAATTGGATGCTTTTTGGGTTTAGGAACAAGTTCCCAAACTTTGTTTCTCTCCAATTGGTTGAGTTCCTCTTGCATAGCAATCACCCAACACTCATCATTTAGAGTCTCATCAATAGTTCTTGGCTCAAATTGAGAAACAAAGGTAAGATAATTATCTAAGGCTTTAAAGTGAGATCTAGTACTCACACCCTTTGAAGTTTCACCAATGATGAGTTCTTTGGGGTGATCCTTGGGGTAGCTCCATTCTTTTGGGAGTCATTGAGTGTGATCCTCTTGTTGTTGAGATTGAGCTTCAACATCATGTTGAGTCTCTTCATTCACCATATCTTCTCTTGAATTGTCCTCAATTTCAAGCTTTTCAAATTCACCTACAAAATCATCAAGGACACTACCTTTCCTAAGATCAAGCTTACTATATTCATCAAAAACAACATTCATAGACTCTTCAACAACTAAAGATTTTTTTATTAAAGACCCTATAAGCTTTTCTAGTGGTGGAATAGCCAAGAAAAAGACCATTATCTATTTTGGATGTAAATTTTCCAAGATTATCCTTGGTATTCAATATATAGCATTTGCAACCAAATACTCTAAGATATGAAAATTTGGGTTTTCTTCAATTCCATAACTCATAAGTTGTTTTGTTTAAAATTGGTCTTTTAAAAACACGATTTGCAATATAATAAGAAGTATTAATGGCTTCCGCCCAAAAGTATGTAGAAAGACCATACTCATTGAGCATAGTTCTAGCCATCTCTACTAATGTTCTATTTTTCCTTTGTACAACACCATTTTGTTGTGGTGTTATAGGGAATGAGAAATAATGAGAAATACCAAATTCAATGTAAAAGTTTTCAAAAGATTCATTTTCAAACTCTTTTCCATGATCACTTCTAATTTTTGAAATCAAATAACCTTTTTGATTTTGAACTTTCTTTGTAAAACTTTTAAAAGCATCAAAAGCGTCACTCTTATTAGTTAAGTAACTAACCCAAGTAAGTCTAGAGTAATCATCAACAAGTACATAAGCATAAAGCTTTCCACTCAAACTAGCAACTCTACTAGGTCCAAATAAGTTCATATGAATAAGTTGTGACGGTCTAGAAGTGCTTACCACATTTTTTGATTTGAAGGAAGACTTATGTTGTTTTCCCATTTGGCATAGTCCACATGTCTTTTCCTTTGAATATTTGATCTTTGTAAGCCCATTAACTAGATCATCCTTACTTAGGCAATGAATCAACTCCATCCTTGCATGACCTAGTCTTCTATGCCAAAATCAAGATTCATTGCTAATAGACACAAGACACTTGAAATTATGGTTAGCTAAATTGTTTAAGTTAATTATGTAGGTATTGCCATCTCTTTCTCCTTTAAACATCACTTTGTAATCTACCAAGGTAGTGATAAGACATTCCTTGGAGTCAAAGATGACTCTATTAACTTTGTCACATAATTGACTTATACTTAACAAATTATGTTTTAAACCATCAACTAAATAAACATCCTCAATAAGGGAATAACCTTCCTTACCAATTGATCTAATGCCAATTACCTTACCCATGGCATTGTTTTCAAATGTGACATTTCCTCCATGCATTTTCTTAAAGGAGATGAAGAGGTTAGCATTTCCGGTTATATGCCTTGAACATCCACTATCTACATGCCATTCACTTCCATTTGTGGTGGATTTAAGGCATACCTGCTAGAAATGTCAAATCATCTTTTCTTAGGTACCTAAACATATTTGGGTCCTTTGGAGTTAGTCTTGGAAGGATCCTCAAGTTTTAATTGAGCCTTCCTAATGTAGTAAAATACATTAATGTGACATTCCTTCATACAATAATGGCATTTTAGCTTTGACTTGTAAGTCATTTTGTGCTTTGCCATCTTGTAGTGAAATTGAGGCCTTTTTGCAACAATATCATGATGCACACAAGAACATAAATGATGTTGTGGTTGTGGGAATTTTTGAACATGCCTCTTTTGATATTTAAATGCATGATTGACTCTTTGAGGCTTAGCTCTTGAGTCAAGTGAACCTTTTTCAATCCTCTTAGGATTTGAAGGTTTTATATGTGCTTTAACCTCCTTGTGAACTACATTTATACTAGAAGTTTGAGGTGTAGAGGCTTTGACAAACAAAGGAGATGAAGATGTAGATGTTGATGAATTATTGAATCCAAGACCATATTTTACAAGGGGTGGTCTTTGAGATACAATAAGTGTATCCAAAGCTTCCTTCTCTTTATGGAATTTAGAAATAGAAGTTCTTAAGTCTTCAACTTATAATTTCAAAGAATTGTTTTCTTTATACAAAGATTCAAGTGATGAGGTTTTAGAAGATATTTCATCCAATGAACTTTTAAGGGTAGCATTGGATGTTTTCAAACTTAAAACAAGCTTTCCCAAGCCTTTAAAATCCTCCTCAAGTTTTGAATATTTTTCTTTATAAAGCTTTATTTATGAAAAATATTTTTCACATTTCAAAACCATAGTCTCTAAAAGCTCATCATTATCTATATCATCATAACTATAATTATTTAAATCATCACAATAGTGAGAAGTAGAACATACCTCATTTGGAGAGTCTTTCAAGGTCATGAAACATAGATTTGCAACCTCTCCCTCTTCTTCATCATTGGAAGAGTCCTCATCCTATGTAGCCTTGAACCTTTTCTTTTTATTCTTGTCCCACTTCTTCTTCTTTTTGAGTTTGGGACACTCCGGTTTAATGTGGCCTTGCTTTCCATACTTATAGCAAGTTACCTCACTCTTCTTTTCTTTGTTGGAGTTGGCATTTGAAGTATAGTTGGAAGGAGACTTCCTAAAGGATCTCTTCTTTTTTACCTTTGATGATCTCCTTTACTCTTCTTGAAAGAATGGCCAACTCATAATCTTCTTCATCACTCTCATCCAAGTCACTTTGACTTTCATCATCATATTGGTCTTTGGTGGAGTATTTGAGAGCAATAGCCTTCTTCTTTTCAACTTGGACTTCGTCTTTCTCCAATGTCATCCCATGAGTGCGAAGCTTCCTAATAAAGACATCCGTTGGTAGCTTGTCAAGATCATGAGCTTTTTCGATTGATGAAACTTTGGATTCAAAGTTCTTCTTTGGAAGAGCTCTAAGGATTTTGTTGTTAATGTATTCCAAAGAGTAACTTTTTCCAAACTTCTTAAAGCTTATGACTATGCCAAGGAATCAGTTGGTCATATCGGTCACATTCTCATTGGGCTTGATCTTGAAAAGTTCATATTGATGAACAATCATTTGGATATTCTTGGATTTGACTTGCTTGGAGCCTTTATAGTAGTTCTCTAATGTATTCCAAATGCTATAAGCACTTGTTTGCACACTCTTCTCTAGATAGAGCACTAAGAAGAATTGTCATGGCTCTTTTATTCTCCCATTAGCTCTTCTATGAGCCTTCACCCATTATTTTCTTAGAATCATCTCTTCTATATTATCAACCACCTTCGATGGAGGTTTTCACTCTTCAAGTACACTATCCCATAGATCTACAAGATCACTATCAAGGTAGACCTTCATTCTATGCTTCCAATAAGTATAGTCGGTGCCATCAAAGTATGGCTTGAGATGATTGATCCCTACGTTGGCCATTTAGATCTTTTCTCACGCTATGAAGCTTGTAGAAATGAGACCTTTACTCTGATACCACTTGTTGCCCATTATGCACTAAGAAAGGGGGGGGGGGGGGGGGGTTGAATTGGTGGGTAATTAAAAAAATTAATTGAGTAAGGAAGAAGGAAAAGAATGAACACAAGGATTTATAGTGGTTTGGATTATAACCAATCTTACATCCACTCCCCAATCACCAATTGGGTATTTCACTATCAATGGAGTTTTAACAAGTTCACTCCCAACTTAGTGTTTAAACTTGCACCAAACTCTACAAGTGTTTTCAATTGGCTTACACTAAAAACCTCACAAGTGTTTTCACTAAGATTAACACTCAAACCTAACAAGAGTTTTCACAAAGGATCACTCTTCAACCTAGATAGTGTTTAATGGCTAACACTAAACCCTTAAGCAATGAATGCTCTTACAATAAACACACAAGGTATTAAAAGAAAAATTGAAAGCTTGAGAAATAAATTTGCAAGAGTTTGTTTGTTAGAGATGTTGTTTATGTGTATTGAAGTCCTTTAAAGGGGGTATTTATAGTTTCCCACCACCAAAGAGTTGTTACAAATAGGCTCAAACCAAATCCAACTCCAACAGTTAGAAAATCTGCATTAAATGCTCTGTCAGACAAGAATCACAGTCGCTATGCCCATATCGCGGTCGCTATATTCATATGTGTCCAATGGATAGTGTCACGTGGCAGATTTTCGTTCGTTGCTGATGTTACCATTGGAACTCTTCTCAACTTTATGAATGTCACGGTCGCAACAAGGGAGTCGCGGACTCGATTAAGCTTTGGTGCTCGGAGTTGCAGTCACTATACTGACCGTGAACCTCTCGGGATAAAATTGCCTTTCAGGCTTTGAACTATATTGCAGTCGTGAAAACATATTTGCGATCGCGACAATGTTATTTGTGGCGCCTTATGCCTTTTGCGAGAGCAAATTAGGAGTTCAACAGAACACTTAGAGATTTTTCTAAGTTCTTGAATCTCAAGCTTTTCTAAGTCATTTTAACTATCAAAACACACTTAAATGAAACATTAGAACTATTCAATTTGATTGTTAAGATCAAAATAGATATTGACTAAATTGAAAACCCAATTTAGGTCAACACAATGCTTACATCACCTGCCTAATGGATGACAGTTGCTACAGTTGTTCATCTTGTGAGCTTTTATTTTTTGGCAAGAAAGGTTAAGAACGATGAGCTGCTTCATCCGACGAATTGTTGGTTCCCCTTAGGTGGTACCTCTTTTTAGGCTTAGATTTGAGATCCATGAGAGAATCTTTTGTTGGTTTGGGCTTTGCCTTCATTGAGCCTAATAGGAGATTGATTATTTTTATTCCTCATCAGAGACCCCCCCCCTATTTCGTCGAGGTGAAACTTAGTGGAGCCTCGGTCAAAACATGTCTTCTGGGTTCAGATAATAGTGAAAAAGTTATTTCTTCAATACAATTCTGAGTTTGACTTTAGCGTTTCATCTTCACTGTTTTAGATAACTTCTTCAAGAAGATTTGTACCGGTAATAATTTTTTTTATCTTCTGATAGTAAGGATCTTACATTAAATAAGGGAACAGCTTTTGATATCTTTGGTGACACATGGCTTGATAACGGCCAAGGATTTGAAAATCGCTTAAAACGTGGTCAATTTCATCGCTTCCCAGTCCATTCAAATTTTAAAATAATGATTTGGGATGGTTTTCAAGAGTATTGGGATTTAAATACCGCCCTCTTTCATTTTCTAGGGTTTTTTACCTTTCATTTGTTGTTTTCTTACTATTGTTTTCCCTCTTATCCTTCCAAAAATCTTTATGTGCTTTCTCTTCATTTTCTATCTTTTCTTTTTTATTTTCATGCATCCATGGCTCCCCGACCTGACTTAGCTACTTTAAAAGATGCTCTGGCCTATCACTAGTCTTATGTTGTTTTTGTTGCTAGGGTAAAGGATTTTGTGGCTTTCAAAGCAAATCTGGAGGGTAAGGCTGACTTCCCTCTTCGCATTCCCAAGACTCATGAAAGAATTTTCATCGATCCCTCAGATGTTAGACTAGTGGAGATTCCCAAGGATTATGGGAATTATGTCTTCTTTTACCATTAGTTAGAGGCTGGGCTGAGATTTCTCCCAATCCCATTCTTCGTTGATTTTTTCAACTACTTCCAAGTTAATCCAATGACATTGCACCCAAATGTTGTTAAGAATATTCACTGCTTTGAAGTGATCTGTACAACTTTGAAGGTAGTCCCAACTCCTAAAGTGTTCCAAGTCTTCTTTAAATTAGTCAAATCCCCTGAAGGTATCACCTAAACCATCTTGACGAAGCCAAATCATTGCCTTTATATAGGAAAAGATAATAAAATCTCCAATTGGGGCAATAAGTTCACTGTCATCGTGCAAACAAATGGTTCAAAAGAGAATGGATGGGGCTTTGAGTTCCCTGGACATTTAATGAATCCTATCTTTGGCCTTTATGAATGGCCTGCTGATTTGAGCGAGGATGAGCAAATTATCATCAAGATAATTACTTGTGGTAACTCACTCTATGACATAAAAAAGCTGAGCGTAGGCCTCCAGCTGAAAGACGTTTAAGGTATGATAGTCTCTTTCTTTCCCGTAAAGGACTATAGGGGTGAGTCTTGCCCTACATTTACGTTTCATTATCACTTGATTTCTTTAGAGCGAATTTGGAGTGTTTCTGTGTTTCTATTGCAATGCAAGCTACTGTCGAGTGCTATTGGAAGGAAATAGATAAGCGTACCAAGGATGTGCAAGCAAAAACTTACAACTTGGATGCTCAGCTTCCTGTGCTTGATGATGTGATTAGTCTGTTAAGGCTTCGCACTAATGAGGACTGGAAACCTCTTGTTAAGGAAGCACCTCTAGTAAGGACGAAGAAGACAGCTAGCAGAAAGAAGCCTACTTCAAAAGATGCTACGCATACTGAGAAGGATGATCAGAAGTCTCGCCAATCTAGTATAGTAATTAAAGAGACTGCTCCTGTCGAGAAGGATAAAGCTTCTTTGTCTTTACCACCAACCTCTGGGAAGGGAAAGAGATTTTAATAGAGCCTGTCAAGGCCCAGTTTTTACCACCACCATTTGTGATGGAGAAGGAGCCTCATTTCACCATTATGCCTTTGGTTGAGTGTGACAATGATGATGGTGAGATTATCTCTACTTTCCTCCATCATTACAAGACATCTTCTCAGGCTTCAAACCCTATTATAAGAACATCTTTAGGGGATACTTCAAAAGATTTCCCGCCTGTACCTCAATCAGAAGCTCCTTTGGTAGTGAGCGAAGAGGCTTGTGATGAGGAGGCAATTTCGATCGAAGAAAATGGGAGGATGACTGAGGAAGAGATAGGGGCAATCAAGGAGACTCGAAGCGAAAAGAGTAGGGATAAAGCCCTTGCTCCTGTCTTGGTGTCTGTCGAGGTTCCCTTCTTTTTTGAGGACCCTGCTATTCAAGTTGAGGATTCCTCTGACATAGTAGGCTTGTCTTCTTTTGTCTTTGACACTTGGATGATGTTTTTATCACAATAATTCATCCTGAATTGATTCTTATTTTCAATCTATTAAAGGAGAGGTTCCCTCATCTTCTACTCCACATGCTGCTGTTCTGCCTACTGACACTTCTCCTGTGGTGGAGATTAATTTTGATGACTATGTGATTTCTTTTGAGGGGCCTTCATACACTCCATCTTTAGCAATACCAGTTAAAGAGGCCTCCTAGACTTAACTCCATCACAGCTTCATTCTGAATTTGAGGTTGAAGTTGATACTTTAGCTCCTCTAGCCAAAAGGCCAAAGGTCGAAGGCTAATCTGATGGGCCAAATGCTAAGGCTGCCAAGAGTCAGCAATATGGCTTTTATTCAATTCCTAGCTTTGTCTACATTGGGCGAGGAAATGAAACGGGGCCTGAAGCAAATTTGTGAGCTCGCAAGCCTCTCTCATCCATAAAGGGAGTTCATGTGGTAGGCCCTAGTTACACGAGGGAATTGGCTGCTGACCCTGCTATCACTTTTTGTCTTCCTTCTGCGAGAGCTAACTCACACCTCGAGTGAGGGCGATTTTTACAAATTTAAAGAAGGTTGAAGAGCTTAAGCAGGCTGATAGCTCGATTGAATATGCGAATAATCTTGCATGTGCTTTTCATCCTTTTCCTGAGCCTTCACAGTAGTTAAGGACTTCTATGATGGAGTTAGTCCAAAAGGAGGTACAAAAAGGCTATGATGTAAATTTCAACCTTCTTTTTCTTTTTAAACTTTCTTCTCATACTTGATGTGCACTCTTATGATTCTATGATTGTTGTTTATTATTGCATACTATAAGGACTAGTACTACTATTCTTGAGAGGCTTGATGCCTTCAACAAGAATTATAATGAAGCTCGTTATTTAGCCTTAGCATATAAGGGGATTATTAATAAGCTGAGTGCTGATCTAGAGTAGTAGAGGCAGAGTCAAGTTCGTTAAGAAGAACTGGAGAAGTTGCGAGCAGTTTGTAGTGGGAAGGAAAAATTAGGGGCACCGAGGAGGAGCTAGAGAGAGTGTCTAAAGGAGCTGAGGCGACTATCTCCTCTCTTCAATAATCTTTAAATGATAAAACCAAGGCAAGTGATAAGCACCAGGATTCCTTGAGAGAGATGAAGAAAAAAGTTGAGGAATTGCAGAATAAGGTGAATTGGCTAGAGGATGATCATGATGAAGTTGAGAAGCATCGTGCTGAGCTTCAACTAGTAAAAGGTTATCTCAAAGCAAGATTGGAGAACTATCCATTGCTTTGCTAAAGGCTAAAGTTGCTGAGCATCATCGTGATCAAGCAGAGGCGAATCGTAAGAAAGCTATCACAAATTTTCTAAAGACAAATAGTTATTAAAGGAGAGTAACTGCTGAAAGCATGGCACAGGCACTTGAGTATTACAATAGGGCACTTGATGATGCAGCGAAGGAGTTCCCATGTGTCTTGGCTGTTGTTAAAAAGAGAAAGCCAATGTATCTACCTCCTCCCTCTAATGAGTTGGAGTTTGTTGTAGGTGAGGTCAGAGAGGAGAGTGAGACTTCAACTCCAGAAGTAACACATTTTGAAGTGATATCTTCTGAGAAGGGAACTCTTGGGCTTCAAGTTCATCAGTTCTACCTTCAGTGGTGCCTATTATAGTGAACCCTCTTTCTGCTGAGCCCTTGCTTATTGAGTCTACTCCATTTGCTCCACTTGCCTTAACAATACCACTTACCTTTACTTTAGTTTCGACTCCCTCTTCAGCTTCTACTGTTTTGCCTTTTGTTGTTCCTGACTCATCCTCCAACGAGCTAGCTAGAGAATCTTAGAGCTTTTTTCTCTCTTTTTTTTTTTTTTTGTGATAATCCTTTATAAAGTATAGGATTATTATTGTGAATACATTCAGATTTATACAATTTGTAAAGGTATTCCAATGATCCATGAATTGAATTTTTCTTCACATAGAGCTCTTATTTGCTTGTTTTATATAGTCTGTTCTTTGAGTTGTAGTGATTGAGTAGCTTAAGCATTATCTTTGTAATTAAAATCTTTAAGTACTTATCTTTTCGTAGACTTCTTTAGCTGCTTTTAGAGACCTTTTCTCTCTCCCCCTCCCTCCCGTTTGAAGAGGGAATTTTTTCCTTTGTTAAGAAGTCAAGCTTATAGAAAGACAACTCTATCGGGCTTTATTTAAGTTTTTGTAAATCTAACCAAGTTCTTATGGTTGTTTTAATCCAACTATACCTTTAGATGTTTTTTTTTTTTATAACATATATGTCTTTAGGCTCGCCATTTTTGCACATCTGGGTTTGGTTTTCTGAGTGCTTTGCCTTGGCAAAGTCTTTAGTGCCTCGCGGTCTTTCAACTAGAGTTCACTAGGTCTTAGGTGCCTTATCTTAATAAGGGTTTATTTGCCTGTTGATCTAGGACTTTGTGCCTAGGCTTGACGAGGTCTTTTGCCTTGTCTTGATAATATCTTATCTGCCTACCAAACTAAGGCTTTTTGCCTCTCTTTGTTGAGGTCCTTTTGCCTTATTTTGATAAGGGCTTATTGCCTACTGAACCAAGGCTTTGGTGCCTAGTGGACTAGGGCTTTGGTGCTTAGCGGATTAGGACTTTAGATGCACAAGAATTTGATGAAGTAGAAATCTTGCTTGCTTTCCTTTTATTGATTTCTTTAGTGATAATACATTTTTTAGGTGTTGAATATTTTAAGTGTGGGGGATTTAAATACCCTCCATTGTTACAAGTTTGTAAGTTGTTGGTTCAATGATTTTTTGCACCTTGAATGGACCTTCCCAGGCTACAGTGAGCTTTCTAGTTCCTTCTCGCTTTCCTGTGGCTTCAAGGTATCTCATGATTAAGTCCCCTTTAACGAACACTCAGCATTTAACTTTCTTATTGAAATAGTTGGCTGCTTTATGTTTGTAAGCGGCCATCCGAATGTTTGTTTGGTCTCTTAGTTCCTCTAGGAGATCCAGGTCTACTCTTCTTGTCTACTCATTTTCTTTATGTCCACGGAAGTTGACTCTTCCACTTGGCATGCCTATTTTAACAGGTATGACTGCTTCTGTTCCATAGGTCAAGATAAATAGAGTCTTTCCGATTGGCTCTCTTAAAGTAGTCTTGTAGGCCCATAGGACATGATATAACTCATCTACCCAATTTCATCCGCATCCATCCAATCTTTTCAGGCCTTACAAGATTGTTAGGTTAGTCAACTCAGCTTGGCCATTTGTTTGAGGATGGGCTATATATGAGAAGTGTTGACATATGTTGAGGCCTGCACAGAAGGCCCTGATCTTTGCATTGTCAAACTGCTTCCCATTATCACTGACAAGTTGGCAAGGGATGCTAAACCTACAAATTATGTTCCTCCATAAAAATTTAATTACCTTTTTCAGCTGTAATAGTGGCCAAGGTTCAGCTTCAACTCATTTTGTGAAGTACTCCACTGCAATAAGGAGGAACTTTCTCTACCTCGAGGCCATTAGGAAGGGCCCAACAATATCCATCCCTCATTTTGCAAAAGGCTAAGGGCTATGGATGGGGACCTGCTCTGCTATTGGAATATGTTTGCCACTGCCAAATTTTTGATATGCAGGGCATTTTCTAACCATTTTCATAACATTTTCCTTTATTTGAGGTCAGTAGTACCATTGTCTGATTGCTTTGACTGCTAGTACTTTACCCCTAACGTGTATTCAACAAAACCCTTCATGAATATCCCTCAGTACATATTCAGCTTGGCTTGGTTTTAGACATTTCAACCAAGGCAAAGAGTAAGCTCGTTTGTATAGAACCCCATTGTGTAAAAAGAAATAACACTTCGGTGTTTGACTTTCTTTGTTTCTTTTAGATCTAAAGGCAACTTATTCTTTTCTAAAAAAGCTTTGATCGGGTCCATCCAACATGGCTCTTCATGTATCTCGATCAATTGTTCCTCTTCTTATATGCCTGGAAAGGCTACTGATCCCATGAAAATCTTTCGAGCTAGTTTAGCAGAGTGTGTAGCTACCAATTTGCTGAGGCTATTTGCTTGATAATTATCTGTTTGAGGAATATTGCAGAATTGTATATTGACACTAGGGTCTTTCATTCTTTGGGTGATAATCTTGACCTTTTTCTAAGTACTTGGTTATACTATCTTCCTTCACCTTGAATTCACCATTTATCTAACCCACTACTAATTGAGAGTCACTGTGCACTTTAAGGGTCTCCAGTTGAAGACAATTGGCAAAGAGCAATCCCTGTATCATGGCTTCATACTTGGCAACATTGTTAATAGTTGCAAATTCCAACTTCATGGCATATTCCAGCAAAAACCCGTCTGCCTTTTTCAATACAATACCAGCTTCCCTACCTTCAACATTACTAGCCCCATCTATATATAATTCCCAAATTAAATTATCATTAGAAATTGAGGGTTCAGTATCTAACCCGTCTTCACTTTTAGTGGGTACATATTGAGTTTTGGACTCGGAATTGAATGAACATTCATAAATAAAGTCTGTCGGGGCCTGTGCTTTTATAGTAGATATTGACTTGTATTGTAATCCATATTGGCCAAGTTCAATTGACTAGCACAACATTCTCCCCGATATTTTGAAGTTGTTGATCAGTTACCACTACTCCTTAGTGAGCTTATCGATACACCTTATACTTATAAGCAAAGAGGAGTAGTGCATAGGCGAGTTTTTCTAGAGGGAGATAATTTAATTCAACTCTTTGAAGGACTTTGCTAAAATACCGGATAGGTTTTTAAGCAGAACCTTCTTCTCTGATTAGTGCAAAACTGATGGATTGATTCGAAGTAGATAAATAAATAAAGACCTCCTCCCCCAAAAAGTGTCTGCTCAAAATATGCTTTGAGCTCAAGAAGGCTTTAAGCTCGTTAAAGGCTTTTTGGCACTTGGCTGTCCACTTAAAGGTTTATGCTTTCCTGAGCTTCTTAAAAAAAGGAATATGTTTCTAAGCAGATTTGGATATGAATCTGCTGAATGCAGCTATGTGCCTTGTCAATCTTTGAATTTTTTTAACATTACGAGGTGGTGCCATTTCTAGTATGGCCTTCACTTTATCTGGATTGGTGATGTGCCGCAACGCACACTAACAACTGCAAGTGCACAGGTCATTATCAAGTAATAAAGTAGTGAGTATGAGTATCGTCTCCACGAGGAATGCTTATAAGTACTAGCTCAAATTTCAACTATTGTCTAGTGAACAATTGATTGAAAGATAATTAATAATTAAAACTAAAATTAAAACTAAACTAAAAGGTGAGAAGATTGAAAGATATAAATAAGAATAAAG
>CATKHJ010194372.1:0-23209 GCA_949750685.1 Vernicia montana
TTTTTTTTTTTTTTTTTATGATATAAATAAAAAATCACCACAATTCTTTTTCACTTCCCTTTAAAATTTTAGCCGATTTTTTTTTGAAATCACATACAAAAAATAAAATAAAATATTTTACAACCTTCAAAAAAAAAAAAAAAACTAACACACAACATATAAACCTATAATTAATAGGAATATGTTAACAGGTAAGTGACTAAACACAATTAATTATTAATTAAATTAACCTTTACAAATAGTTTATATAAATATAATTTTTAAAAAAATTAAAATGTTCTCATTTTTTTATTCTTTTAAATAGAATATGTAATTTATATACATAAAAATTTATATAGAGTTATCATATAAATTTTAAATTAATTATTTAATTGACTAATCATATGCAGTGTGTTTGTTTTTTTTAATCATTATTAATGTAACTTTTTTTTTTTTTTATAGTTACAATAAAAAGTTTGTTTCATTGCAAGTCTCACATTTTAATTTTTGTTATTTGAGCTTCTTAATGTCAATAATATTTTATATAACATTAAGAAGTTAAAATAATATAAAAATAAGAATTATTATAATGTGATATATAAGTACATATTCAGATAATACCATCAAACAACAAATTTTCGAGTATTTATGACTTTAAGTTATACTCGATTGGTGAATATTTGGATGATCATTTTGATTGGATTTTGTCTATTTTGTAAAGTGACAAAGTATGTGTGAGCTAGCCAATAAGAGTTCCTATGCATATGAGAGTTAATGGCAATTGAGTGTTCTTGTGTTTTTCTGAATATTCCCCTTCATTTGTAACTAAAAAAAAATCTTATTAATTAATTATTTAACAATCTTACTTAATAAAATAGATATTAGAAATCAATGAAAATTTATTAATATATATAAAAGTCTATCAATGTCTAAATTTTTTTTAAAATAGAGTTTTTAAAAGTCATTCATAACTTTATAAACTCCGCATAAATCATTAAAAATTCATAAACTTTGTAAAAATCATTCACTTAAAAAAAATCTATAAAAATTTTAATTGAATACTACCTCCTAATTTATTAACCCCAATATTTTCAAGAGAACATCACAACTATAAAAATTTACTATTTCCTTTAAGAAGAATTTAATTTAAATCCTAAATTAAATAAGAGAAATTTATGAAAAATGAGAACTACTTCTATTATATAATTATCATTTAATTTTCATGTTTACCAAAAAATATTAACTCAATTAATAATGTTAACATGAAATCTCATAGTGACAACTTGGCAAAAAAAAAAAAAAAATCTCACTTAGTAATTTAAAATCTCACTTAGTAATTGAAATCTCATATTAATTTTTAAAATTTATTAATGACTTAGTAATTTAACTTTTAATTACGAGATTATAAATATTTTATCACACTTTAATATTTTAAATTATATTACACTTTATTCTTAACATTTCAAAAATAATTACATTCTAATTTTTAAATACTTAATCTTTCAAAATATTGTCTATATTTTAATATTTTCCTTGTTAATGATAGTATAAGAATTAAAATTGTTAATTTCAAAACAATAGAGATAAAAATATATATGAAGGTAAATCTTAGTTTTTATTTTAGTTTTTATTGTTTTTTTTTTTTTTATAATTTTGACTCCAACTGAAATTTAAATTAAAAAACTTTCAATTTTGAAAATAATTCTAATACCATTGAACTTGACTCACCAAGAAAAAAAAATTATTTGATGAAAAAGCTTTTAGTTCAATAATATTGGAATTGTTCAAAGTTAAAATATTTCGAATTCGAATTTCAATCAGAGTCAAATTTATAAAAGAAAATAATTATTTGTCCCATTTCGAATCAAATCAAGATTGGTAGTTCCTATAATTTTTTTTTTTTATCTCTTTAAAAACATTATTTTTTATTTTATTTTCATATATATATATATATTAACACACACATACATATATATACATTTATATTGATTATATATTCATTCTTTTTCACATCTATTTTTTATACATGAACACAATATAACTAAAAAAATAAAAATAATATAATACAATGAAAAATATTTTCGTGAAATAATTAAAAATAAATTTCAAAATACTAATTATATAATCTTATTGGGTTCAAAATCGTTATTCATGTAACATGCACGTTCCTAAATTTGGGTGAAGTTCTAAAATTAAAATTTCATATCGCTTAAAATGTTTGTATGGTTAGATCATCTTCTTATTTAGAATTTGATTTTTGGGAGATTAAAATATAAATGAAGTTTTTTTAAATTATTTATAAATATTCTAATTCCAAGATAAATAATATGCCCTTAACAGAAGTATGATCAACAAAAATTAATTGGTGATACTTAGGGGTGAGCAAAATCGAACCGAATTAATTAGTTTGGTTTGGTTTTTTAAAATTTCAGTTTGATGTGGTTTGAAAATTTAAAAATCGAATTAAATTTTTTATTTGATTTTTACCCAAAACAATTCGGTTAAAACCGAATCGATCAAACTTTATATATATATATATATATATATATTAAACATATATTAAAATTTATTTGAATTTTATCTCAAATTTATAAATAAAAAAAAAGGAGAAATAGCAAAAAAAAAATCAGCTTAAATCGACCAATCAAATTAAATTGAACTTTTTTAATTTAATTCAATTTAATAAAAATAAAATTTTAATTTAATTTAATTTTAAATCAAACAGACAATTTAGGTATGATACTCACACCTTACCTAAAAAAAAAATAAAAAAAAGCCCGCCAGCCTCAATTATTAAACACTACCGCTATTATATGTCCTTTTTGGGATGTATAACAACCACGTGGGATATTATATATTGGAAAAGAAAGATCCACAGCAATAATTTTAAATTCTATCCATTATTAATGGGTTCCGTTTACTGATAGAAAGACTAAAAAACCTCTAAAATGACACCATTTTCAATTAAAACTGTACAAATCAAGGGCGAAGAACAATTTTTTTTATGAAAGTCAAAATTAATTGCAATTTGCTGTCCATAAGCCTTATATTACGTTTTGATGTCCCTACAGGCTACAACCACCTAATTATGATTCTGACTCTACTATTTTCAAAACCAAAAATTCACACTCTAACCTATAATGTTAAAATCGAATTGAATACTGAATTGATTTCTCTGTCGATTCACAGTTTGATTGATTTGACCGGCTGATTTGATCAGTTTAATTTAATTTATGTCATTTTATTTTTTATTAATTTTTTTAATTTTATTAAATTTAAAATGACGTCGTTTTGCAAATTTCGGTAAGACATATTCACCTGTTTTTTTGGTTTTTTTTGTAGTTCGGACCGATTTTTTGGGTTCAATTATTTTATAGTTTTTTAAAACATAAAAATCAGACCAGTGACTGGTTTCTGATTTAACCGATCTGACTAGTCAGTCCGATATAATTTTAACAACACTGACTCTAACCGTCGGTTCAAATTAAGATATATAGAAATATGATAAATTATTAAGTAAGACAGTAGTATGCTCCTCCTACTCACATAAAAGTGGGTCTATGTGTAGTTGAAATGAAGTCACACTCATATGACTTCATGTTTATGTGAATATGAGGAATATACTCCAGTCCTACTTAATAATTTTTCTAGAAATATAGAGTTATAAATAATTTATATATTTATTCTTTCAAAAAAGAAATAACTTATTTATTCATGACCCCTTGTCCCATTTAATAGATATTTATATCAATATTCTTTCAAAAATCAATATTTACTTAATTCTCCTATAAGCAATTATCCATTCATTATCGCTTAGTTACTTGTTTAGTGCCCAAACCAATTGTCCAAATTCACTGTGGACAAAAAGTAAATTTGAGAATGTAACTTATAACTTTTCAATCCCTAGACAAAAATATCATTTTCAAGTGAAAAAAATAGTAAATTTAAAACCACTATAAACTAAATCTAGCTATGATTTCAAATCAGAACAGAATCGCTGGTTTTGATTCCACATATTGGTGAACTATAATCAAACCAAATATAGATGGTTCGGTTTTGATTTCAATTCATATAGTTATAGTTCTAGTTTTGAACTGGACCTAAACCAGTTTTTTAATTTTTTTTTTACAAAAATTACTCTTAAAACCTAAATATTTAGCGGTTTGAACCATAATTAAACCGGTGATTCTGGTTTAAAGTTTTATAGAATTTGAACCGAACCATAAACAGTAACGGTTTGAGACAAGATTAGAACCGTGGCTACAATTTCAATTTCAATTTAGTTTTTAGCCAGTTCAATTCCGATTTCAAATTGGACCGTGCCCAGGGCTATTATAAACCATAAACTATCTTGAATTAATTGGCTAAATTTATTTATTTCTGTAATTATTTCTACCTTATAAAAACATTAGGAACAATAAAGTCAAAATAACATATCCGTTTTTCTCTTTTGGTATACTAATTTTTCTGTTGGACGCAGCTGGGAATGGGAAGCGCATTGGAGACATTGTGTGGGCAAAACGTATGGTGCAGGGAAGCTAAGAATTAATGTTGGGCATACGTATATCCATGCAGATATCATGCCCTCATGGGTCATTTTGTTGACAACTGCTTGCTTACTAGTTCCAACTAGTTGCGGACCTTTGCGGGTCTGCATTTTCGCAAGTTTTGATTATATATATTTTTTAATTTAACTTGTGTTTTGTATAAATATTTTAACATATGAAAATTATTATTATTATTATTATTTTATTAAATTTAAATACTATTTTTATAATTTTAAATATTAATATAAATAAAATATATTGACTAAATTTATTATATATGGGTTAACTAAAAAAAATGATAAAAATATATCATATATATTATTGATTTATATAAACTTTAATTGTAGCCTATAAAAATATAATGATATGAAAAAAAATTTAATAAAATAATTTCATATAAATTTAATTTTAAAAAATTTACTTGATACATGTTGGGCTACTATTAAATTGGGTGCTAGTCCTATGTGGAGTGTGTTAGGTCCAATGGGTTTTGTAAGTATTAGATTTGGGCTAAAACATATGGGTCACTTATATGTAATGGTGGCTTGTAAAAGAGGTATGTGAGAGAAGATAGAGAGGAGAGACAGTGAGTGAAGAGTGTAGAGAAAGGATTTCCTAGAGTAGTTAGGGTTTTGCTTTCTCATCTTCAAAAGGAATTGTTCTTGTAAGTCTTGGAGGAGATTTCTCATACTCTTGTGATTTTTCTCTTGTATTTCTTCCTTGATATTGGATAGTGGATTTCGAATTTGCTTCATGATTTTTCTCTTTCTATTAAAAGAGTTTTTCACGTAAACTTGTTATTTTTGTGTGCTTGATCTTGCTTATTGTGTTATTTGATTTCTGTTTTTCATTTCATTGTGTTATTGTTGCTATTACTCATTTAGGTGTGAAAGTTCTTGCTTCTCCAACAACATATTACAAAAAAAAAAAAAAAAAAAAAAAAAACTTTTGAATTCAATATATATATATATATATATATATAACAGTTGTAAATAAAAATAACCTCTAAATTATAATAAGTTATAATATTTTTAAGTCCCGTACTAAGAAAGTATATATCTATATAGTAATAACCTTTAAATTATAATAAGTTACAATAATATTTTTAAATCCCGTACTAAGAAAATATATATCTATATAATAATAATTATATATATATATATATATATATATATATATATATATATGATAAGATTATAATATATTATATATATATTTTTTATTTCAATATAATTTAATATAATTAATTATTAAAACATATAAAATGGATAAATAGATAAAATCAAGTTAGAATATTTGCATCTATCTAAAACATTTTTACACTTATCTATGTAAATTTGAAATAGACAAATTCCATTTTAAAAGTTTATTTTATGCTATTTAATATTTTATTGTTCTTTAATCAGTATTATTATTAAGAATGTTGTTATGGAGTGTTTAATTTATACTATTTTTTTTTTGTACTATACTACCTCTATTAAATTATAACATCTCAATAAGAATACAATTAATAGGATCCCAAGGGTATTCCTATATAAAAATTCTACTGTATATATATTTGGTCTCCTCCCATTATAGAGCTTATTGGAGAGACTACTTAGATCTCTAATGCTGCAGGTTATTACTATTTAATTTCCTTCTATTGTTAATTATTTATTTTGGCCAAGAAATACACTAATTTTTAATTCAACAGAGATATAATTCCGCTGGTTTCAGGATACAAATTTACGGTCATTAAATAAAAAAACCCCTTAAATATCACTAATCCAAGACTGCTTTTATATCATTACCCATGTATATTTATATCTATTTTAAAAAAAACTCATTTATATCAGGAAAAAATATATTAAGAAAGGTTTTGTACTTTGATGTGCTAAGAAAAATTCTGATTTCTGGCGCACGTATAGGCGATCTTCTGTTCCTGCAAGACAGCGAATTAAAGGGTCCAGACAATGTGTCTGGGAGACTATTCCGATGCTTAAGTTAGAAAAAATGGAGATTATTAAACTTTTAATCACTAAAAAGTGTTTAGAATTATGTTCCCCGTTTAATAGAGAAAAAGACACTATTTATAGAGGTGCGCTCAAGTTGCCGAATCCTTCTGGGAGTCGGATTATTCTTCTAGCATTATAAATGGAGATGAATTATAATTTCACAGTTGGATAAAGACTGTCTGGGCGAGCCTCTAGCTCGCTTAGGACAATTAGTTTATATTATGAAGTAACACATGTCTTCCCATCAATTTCCGAGTCAAAGGCTCGAATTTGTCTTATTTTATGTTGATTTCTACTATAGGGCAATTCAAGCATTGGCAATCTTTTAATTTATAGGCTCCTAATCCCACCACACTAGCGATCTCGTATGGTCCTTCCCAGTTAGGCTGCAGCTTTCCAACTCCCACATTGCCTTTGGTGATTTCTGCTTTTCTTAGGACTAGTTCTCCTTCCTAAAAAGTCCTTTTTTTTAACTCTTCGGTTATGGTATCGAATCATTATCTGTCTATAGGTTGCTGCCTTCTCATAAGCTGTATCCCTCTTTTCTTCCAATAGATCTAAATTAATTCTGATTTTAATTTCCTGATCGATCTCCCCAGCCCTCTCTGTTCGGTAACTCGGCATCCCGATCTCCACAGGTACCACAACTTTCGATCCATATGTTAGGGAGAAAGGTGTTTCTCCTGTTGGTTCTCTGGGCGTGGTTCGGTAGCTCCAAAGTATGCTGTATAGCTCTTTTACCCATTTACCTTTTCTGTCATCTGATATTTTTCTTAACCCTTGGAGGATGATCCGGTTTGCTACTTTTATTTGGCCATTGGTCTGTGGGTGAGCTACCGAAGTGAATCGTAGATCAATATGGAGGCCTCTGCAGAAAGATCTAAATGGTGCACAGTTGAACTGCTTGCCATTATCCGAAATTATAATTTCTAGTGTACCGAACCTATAGACAACTGATTTCCATAAGAAATCTATAACATTTTGCTGGGTGATTTTTGCCAAGGGTTCGACTTCGATCCATTTTGTAAAGTGATCAATGGCTACTACCAAAAACTTGTATTGTCTTATTGCAGAAGGAAAATGTCCTAAAATGTATATCCCACATTGCTGAAAAGGCCAGACACATCCGATAGGAGCAAGTTCTCTTGAAAGCTGCCTAGGGATGGGTGCATGTTCTTGACACTGAATACATCGGCGAACTTTTTCTACTACATCTTTCTTCAATGTCGGCCAGTAGTTTCCTTGTAGTAGGGTCTTTTTGATGAGGCTGGAGCTTACTTCATGGGCCCCACAGATTCCTTCATGAATTTCTCTTAGCACATAATCTCTATCCTCTGGGCGGATGCATCTTAGCCAAGGATGAGTTTTAGATCACCGATACAGATTCCCTTCATACCAACTATATCTTTTGGCTTTATTTATTACCTTTTTAGCCTCCGATCTTTTTTTAAGGAGAGATCCTTCTGCCAAGTACCGAACCAGGGGTTCCATCCATCTCCCTTTCCATTCTACTAGCATTATGGACTATATCGCTGTTGTGGGGGAATTTTAGATTTCTATAGGGATCTTCCTTAAATTTCCTGTTTTTTTCGTTGCCGCTGATTTGGCGATTTCATCTGCTCTGCAATTTTCTGATCTAGGGATCTACTTTACTATCCAACTTCCTCCCAACTGTTCTCCTTCTTTTAGGGCAAACTGGGTTAGCTCTGAGTATTTCTTCAGGTTCTTTTCTTTTACTGCATAATTGTTATTGACCTAGTTGACCACTAACTGGGAGTCGCTGTATATTACTAAATTTTCCATTTGAATTTCCCTAGCTAAGGAGAGTCCTGTTAATATAGCTTCATATTCAACTGCGTTGTTAGAGATCGAAAAATTCAATTTTACAGCATGTTCGATTATCAATCTGTAAGGTCCTTTAATCACGATCCTTATCCCAAATCCTTATGCTCCAACTGCACCATCCATAAACATCTCCCATTCTTCTTTTTTCACCCCCTGTATTTTTTTTTTATAGTTGGAGTCAATTCGGCCACAAAATCTGCTAGTGTCTGTTCCTTGATAGCCAGTCTGGGTTCATACATTATTCCTAGACTTTCGATTATGACCGCCCATTATGAGATTCGCCCTGAAGTCTCTGAATTTTGTAAAATTTTTCTTAAGGGTAGGTCAATTAGGACTATCATTAATGGGTTTCACAGTAATGTCTTAATTTTTGTGTGGTCATGAATAGTGCTAGAGCGTGCTTTTCCAAGGTCGGGTATCTTAGTTCGGCATCCTGGAGTATTTGGCTGACATAGTATATCGAGTACTGCTCTCCCGATTCCTCCTTTATTAATACTATTGCTATGGTCTCTACAGTTGTGGATAGATATAAGTAGAGTTATTCCACAGGTATAGGGCGACTCAGTAAGGTAGGGCTAGTTAGGAATTTCTTTAATTCTTCAAAGGATTTTTGACATTTTCCTGTCTATTGGAAGTCTTTTCAGGTTTTTTAGTGCTTTAAAAAATGGTTGACATCTTTTGGCCGAAGATTTGATGAATTATCCAAGTGCTGCTATTCGCCCATTCAACTTTTGAACCTCTTTCTTATTGTTGGGCGGGTTCATTTTGAGGATCGCTTCGATCTTGTCAGGATTTGCCTCGATTTCTCTCTGGGAGACCATGTATCCTAAAAAAATTTCGACTGGGACTCAAAAAATGTATTTTTCAAGGTTCAATTTTAAGTTGTAGTACTTCAGGATCTTTAGAACCATCTTTATGTCTTTGGGGTGGTCTTCGGCTTTTTTACTTTTGATAATTATATCATCCACATAGACTTCCATATTTTTGCCGATATGTTCTTTGAACATATGGTTGACCAGCCTCTAATAGGTCGCCCCAGCATTTTTTAATCCGAACGGCATCATTTTATAGCAGTATATCCCCTGATTTGTTACAAAGGATTTTTTTCTTCATATGATCTATGCATCTGAATATGATGGTATCCTGCTTTGGCATAAAAAAAAGAGTATAACTCATGTCCGGCTGTTGAGTCTACTAGTTGATTAATGTTTGGTAAGGGGTAGTTATCTTTGGGGCAAGCTTTATTCATATCTGTGAAATCTACACACATTCGGTATGAGCCATTTGGTTTCTTAACCATCACAATGTTTGCTAGCCACTCTGGATAATGTACTTCCCGGATAACCCCTGCTTCTAATAGCTTCTGAACCTCTTCAGCGACAGCGATCTACTTCTCAGGTGAGTGTTTTCTCTTTTTCTGTGCTACAGGTCTAACCAATGGATCTATGTTGAGTTCGTGGGTGATTACTTCTTTACTTACTCATGTTAGCTCTTTGGTTTTCCAAGCGAAGGCTTATGGACTCTCCTGTAGGGTTCTACTGATCTCGCCGCTTGTTTCTTTTTTTAGTGTGGAGCCGATCTGCAGGATCTTCTCTATGCCGATCTCTATCTCATGTAGCCCACCTTCAAGTTCTGTCTTATCTATTCTCCTCGAGGTATCCACTAGTTCGGCTTGCAGTGCTGGAAAAACCCCTTTTAATGCATTAAAATAAGTTCTTCTGACTATTTCTTGGCAACCTCTGATAATTGCTATCCCTTTAGAGGTCGGGATTTTTATCATTAGGTATCTGATGCATGTCACTGCATAGGTATCAAAAAGGATCGATCTCCCAATGATAGCATTGTAAGCGAAGGGAATGTCCACTACCATGAATTCAGCTTGTATTTCCTTTGTTATATCATCATCCCCTAATTCTATATCTAATAGTACTGATCCCTCTACTGGGACTGTTTTTCCTCCTAGGCCAACGAGTGGTGTTGCCACGGGTTTTAAGCTTTTTTTTTTTTTTTTTTTTTTTTTTTTTTTTTTCCAGTTAGTCCCATTGTTTTAAATACAGATAGGGTGATCATGTTAACGGCACTCCCGTCATCATCTAACATTCTTCTGACCAAGAAGTTGTTCAATCTTCCTGAAATGACTAGGCCATCATTGTGGGGGGTGATCACCTTCCATCTATCTTCGTTCGAAAAAGTAATCGAACCGAACGTCTTAGTGGTCAATCTCTGCGCATTTACCGAATAGACATCTCTCATAGCAAGCTTTCTTTTGGTAGAGCTATCACCCCCTGAATTGCATCCAAATATCATATTAATTTTCCTAGGTGCTTCCCTTCTCTGTCTTTTCTGTTTGATTTCTCTGGGTTCCATTCTTTCATGGGATCTCCCTCGTTGTGCCTTTTCTTTGTCCTGACGGATGAATCTTCTTACACTCGCTATCCCTTTTGAATCAATTTCTCAATCTCCTACTTTAGATGCCAGCATTCATCAGTATCGTAGCTTTTGTCATTATGGAATTCACAGTATTTATTATTATCCCTCCTTCTTGCTGAAGAGCTGCTCATCTTTCGAGGCCATTGCACCTTCTCGCCATTGTCTTTGATCTACATTAATACACGTGATCGGTTCACGTTTAGTGGGGTGAATTGCTTGTTGTTTCCTTTCAGTCTTTCTATTCTGTCCCTCTGTCTACTTCCTCCTTCATTGTTTCTGGGTCGATATTGGCGATTCCCTTATTGATTTCCTTGTCCTCTTGTTGAGTTTCCTTCTTTTTTCTGTCTTTGATCAAAATCTCTCATTCCGTCATTAATTCAGATATGTGTCTGGGCGATCGCCATTATAGTTGAAATAGTCTGAGGTGGGTTAAACAGCAGCTCCTTTCTTAAATCATGATTTGAAGTCCCTCGGAGCGTCGCTGTGTAGGTGATATCTTTATTTAGGTCTTCGATTTGGATCGCCTCCCTGTTGAAGCGGTCCAAATATTTCCTTAAACTTTCCCCTTCTCTCTGGACGATGTTTAGTAGATCAGTTGATATCTTTTTAGGGGGTAATAGAGGCAATGAATCGAGCTTGGAAGAGGGTGAAGAGTTGGGCAAAGGACGTGACAGACTTTGGGGGTAAGGTTTGATACCAGTCTTGATCCAATACCTTTAGTGTAGTATGGAAAAGTTTACATAGAACATGATCTAGGTGAGTTTGAGCATTAATCATGGTTCGAAATTTGTGGATATGGCTTTTGGGGCAGGTAGTTCCCTCGTATGATTCCATATGGGTTGAGATTATGAATTTTGGGGGGTAATTTGCCCTGATGATGCTATCACAAAGGGGCGAATCTGTTCTTAGATCGAAATCCATTTCGTTCACCCTGACCCCAATTTTTGTTATGACTTCTCGAACCTTCTTCTCTAAATTCCTTGGGTCTTCTTCTTATTCCCCATCCGACCAAGATTCGGTAATTGGATCTTTATTTGTCTGAGTAGCTCCATTCATAGGATTTATATTGTCTACTGCTGGTGCTGCTGTTTGGGACTGCTGAGTTATGACTTGTTTTAACTCTTTTAACTGGGTAGTGAAATATGTGAAAGTGCCAAAAAGGTTTTGCATAGTGGCTTGTGTTGTGATCGAGTCATTCAAGTTTATGGGGTCATTTAGGTTGGGTAAGGCAGGTCCGTCCTGATGATTAGCCTGAGGATTTTCTTCATTATTAGGAAGGTCAGGAAATAAGTTGAAACCTATGCCCTCATCACCGTTTTTCTGGATCCATGAATGTTGTTGGAAAATCTAGATTGAATCTCTAAGGTGGTATTCCACGCTCACCGCACCAATTGATCAGAAAGAAATTCAATATCTGGCACACATGTAGGCAATTTCCTGTTCTTGCATGACAGCGAATTAGAGGGTCCAGACGATGTGTCTGGGAGACCACTCCGATGCTTAAGTTAGAAAAGATGGAGATTATTAAATTTTTAATCACTAAAAAGTGTTTAGAATTGTGTTCCCTGTTTAATGGAGAAAAAGACACTATTTATAGAGGAGCGCTCAAGGTGCCGAATCCTTCTAGAAGTCGGATTATAAATGGAAATGGGGCAGGGCGGGGCGGGTTTTGAGATTCCCGTCCCCGCCCTATGAACAGTCGGGGCAAAGGGAAGGCGGGGTAAATCGGGTTCGAGGTGGGCGCGGGCGCGGGGACGGGGATCCCTATTTATTTTTTTTTATAATTTTATTAATGTTAAAACTTCATAATTTATATATTTTGACAAAAATGTTATACATATTTATATTAAGTTTTATATATTATTAATTAATATTTAAAGAATAATAATATAATTAAATACTTAATAATATAATTTTAAAGAAAACTAATAATTTATATATATATGTAATATGAAATTATAATAAAAAATACATATATATTAATTTTATGAAATTTAGGCGGGAATCGGGGCGGGGCGGGGCAGGGCAGGGAGACTCAATCCCATCCCTTCCCCATTACCATAGACGGGGCGAGAATTCCTCGTCGGGTTCGGGGCGGGGACGGGTTCCCCATCGGGACAGATCGAGTTTTGCCATCTCTTAGTCGGATTATTCTTTCAGCATTATATATGGAGATGGATTGTAGTTTTATAGTTGGATAAGAACTGTCTGGACGAGCCTCTAGCTCGCTTAGGACGACCAATTTATATTAGGATGTGACACATACTTAATTAATATTTTAAAAAATAATTGGGCTTTCCTTTGTTAGAAGTTGTTGTTTTTGTTATGAGTCTGGTAATATGTCTGTACACTATTGTGTTTTAGATGCTCGTAAAGAGGATAGTGGTTTATCATATTATTCCACTATTACAGTCGTAATTTTTTAAAACTAATTATATGGCAATTGAATATTTTGTTGAATATTTGTGATATGCAAATCAGTTTGCTTTTATAAGGATAGTTAATTTTATATTAGGTTTTTTTTTTTATTTATTGAAATTTATATTCAACCACTGAGAATTAATGAAATTTAAATTTATTTTAAAAAAATATAAATAATTGGGCTCTTATTTTGTAATTTGTATTATATACAAATACAATCAAATGTACTGTGGATGCGTGTTGCCGTGTCGGACATTTTGTATCAAAAGATATATAAAAAGCCCATCAAATAAGTAAAAAAAGCGTGTTTCAATTTTCAAATAACATGGATTATTCATTGTAATACTATCCTATTGGCCCAAAAATTGGGTAGGCCAGCTCACAAATTTAGCCCATAACAAGGCTTTTCGAGAAATTTAGGCGAAACATGTATTCATGTTTGCTCTTCAATTTAGAAGGGAAAATCCACATTTGCCCTCTGCAAGTTTATAAGTTTATCCCTTTGGTCAAAAAAATAGTTTATAAGTTTATCCTATTTTATCTTTTGAGCCATTGAATTTTTATTCCTCCACATATCGAGTCGTCTAACTCTTTATTTATTTATTTATTTATTTTTACTTTGAAGTTTTTTTTTTTATGGAAAAATTAAAAATTCATATAAATTTACCATAGTATTTTTCAAATTACTAATGTAATTTCCATTATCAATTAAAGGCTAGTTATCTAAAGAATTTATGAGAGAAACATCTCATTATAACTTGATTTTTTTTTTGGTTCATTGGATGTGAATAGGCCGAAATAACATTGCATGCTATATAATAAGAGTAGTTATTTCCTTTAATATTTCTCATTAAATTGATCATAATTTTTGTGACATGAGACCTCCCACTTCTAACTCTTAAAAAGAGTGAAAAGATTAATTAGACCACATATAATTGACTATAATTTAATTAAATTTGAAATCAAATTCTATTACATTTGATATGATCCTAGGTAGAGACACAACAATAAAAATTTTCATTAATTTAATAAAATTATGAAATATATATATTAGGTAGCTTGCAACGTCTACTCATTTCACACTTTATAAAAAAAAAAAAAAAAGAAAAAAAAATCTCAAATCTATTCCTAATCATATTAACTCTAATTAAGCTTAAATTACTTCTCTCGCCTTGAATATCATTTCAAGCTACATAAACTAATATAGCCATATATGCTAAAGATTATTTAAGAGAGTATATAAGTCAACAAAAGCTGCATTAAACAAAAAATCCATAAAGACAACCTACATCCAAATGTCATAAATCATTGTCTCACACACACACACACACACACACACAAAAAAAAAAAAAAAGAGGTACTTTTTTGAAATGCAAAGAATAAAATCACTATTTCTTTCTACTGCTTAACCTAATAATGATATAGTGAGATAACTTTAAAAATAAATATTAGGATCCAAATCTTATTTATGTCAAATTCTTCAATGTTCAAAAAGTAAAATTAAAAAAAAATTTGGTTCAGTCATAATCTAGCAGTAGATCTCTCAAATGAGTAACAATTAACAAATCCAATATTGAATCTCCACCCCTGAACTCAAAAAAAAAAAAAAAACCCCTTGTAAATGGGCCTTGGCGACGGCCTTGTAGCTGTTGTATATTCAGCCTATTGAGATATTCAATGTATTAATTGTTGGCTACTATTTTCTTTGCAAGTACACGATCAATTGTGACTAGTAATTGTAATTTTAATGAGTAAGAATTTATCGCTCTCTCGAGAAGATGAGCTTGAATACTAAAATTACAAGTTTTTTTTTTTAATATTTAACTGACAATAAGCAAAGTAATTGACAACTAAGCAATGAAGATAATATTACTAAAATTAAACAAACAAACAATTCTTACTAAGTAAAATGGTAAATCAAATGTAATAAAGGAAAAGTTTAGGATTTTGATTTTGATTGATTTTCAATATTTGTGATTCATGTACATTTATATATTTGCTCAAGAATGCATGGAACTAAAGATGATTTTTTCTTAACTAAGTAAAACCCTCTTTTAAGACAAATTACTTATACCTAACTTAATTTCACACATATTATCGCGCTTGCAAGTATTAATCGAATTCATTAAGTTCTATGAAAATCGTTCAATATCATTTAGGTATTCCCATATCTCTATGAAGTAACATGTCATATATCTATTATTCCTATGAACAAATGCTATATGTTTATTCTCGCTACTTCATGTAGCACTTTATATTATGAAAGTGGTGAATCGAACAATCACACATATAAGCTCAAAGAAGATAGATTAATTTTGATCAAACAAGCACAATATCATAGCATACATTAATCCACAAGCAATCCAATCAATTTACATCTAAATTCTAGTTAGATATTTAGCTATTAATGGATGAATTAAAAGAAGAAAATAAATTGCATTAAACTTAAAAGCATATTCAATACAACTGAAAATAAAAAGGGTTAGAGTATACTCTATAGAGAATTGCATAAATTGAAATCAAAGGTTGAAGAAGAATGTCCCAAAGTCTAAATGTTCAATTCCCTTCATTCAAATTCTAATCTAATCCTAAATCTAAACTAAATAATTGAAAATAGAAGACTATCTACTATATTTTCTACCTAAAACTACTTAGGTATACTTGCCTTAGAAAATAATATATTTATATGGGTCCAAAATCTAACTTCAACTACAAAATTTAGGTGAATGTACAGTTTTTCCGCTTTGGCGCACGGGCTCGTGTGTCTTGGATTGCATGAGCTCGTGCATTTTCAAGCCTTTCACTTGAGTTTTTCACCTTAGAAAATTGGAGGGCATAAGCAAATTAAAATATACGACCTCATGCATCTTTCAAAGCATAAGCACATGCTCCATCAGACTTAACAATCAGAGGTGGATGTTAACACACGCCCTTGTGCACCTTTTGTTACACTAGCTCGTGCAACTTTCCTTTAAACATCCAGAGGTGAATATTTATGCATTAACCCCCTTATCATTTCTTGCACGGCTTTTTACTTCTCATTTTGGTTGATTTTTGCTCTAATTCTTCTAATAATCTTGTAATTCCTATGAAATTCAATTAAGATCATAGTATGAGTGAATTGGTGGAGTTTATATGAATTTTACTAGAGAATCAAGCTAAACATGTGTAAATTAAGGATAAAATCAAAAGAATATATATATATATATATATATGTTAGGAAATTTGAATTTAATTAAACAAATTTCCTCCAAATCACAATTATGCAAGAATAACAAAAAAAAATAATGGAAAAATGATAACATAAGAAATTTACGTGGAAATTTCCAAAAGGAGAAAAATCACAGTGTTGTCAAAGACAACCAGAGAAAAATATTCATTATGTGAAAATTGTTACAACCACATATACTCACAATATTTTTCTCACACTCAAAAATCTCAAATACACCCAAGAGAATTTTTCTTAAACTTTATAAACTCTCTAAATATAAGGAATTTTACTTATTCTTGTGCTATATTTTAACATTCATCTCAATGCCTTTTATAGGCATCCATCAACCAATTTGGTCCAAATTGGTTGGCCTAATTGCCATCTAATTTCCACCAACCAATGTAGTCCAAATTGGTTGCCACCAACCAATTTAGTCCAAATTGATTGCCACCAATCAATCTAATTAGGCCACCAATTTTTGACTCCTTTTATTTTTAATCATTTATTCCTAACAATCTCCACCGTGATTAAAAATAAAACATACAGCTACTACAACACTGTCTAATACCGACAGTCATAATTCTAAATTACAAGAATTTATCATGCTCCACCATAAAAGCATACCCACTTAGAATTAATTCACCAATTCTAAGAATTTCATCTCGACTCATGTCGAAAAAACTTGCTAATAAATTATGGTGCAACTTCCATGCTGACTTTCCAGGAAGCTCATTAGTCATCGACAGCAATTCCACTACACACCTTGTATAACTGTCAGTCAATGCCTATGTGCAAACCTGTGGACCCGTTACCAATCACATCCTCTTTCATGGCAACTTAGTAGCTAACAACATGCTATGAGGACATATATAGCTCCTTACAGAAAGAGCTTATCATCTCCCATATCATAGAAGACATTATTGGCGGCGCCTTTAAACTTAGAGCTACTAGCCGAACTAGCTCCATCATTTTAGCAATTTTTCTTCACGTGCCTAGATTGTCCACACCCCCAACATGTAATATGTTTCTTCATGGAATTCTTCTCCCAATCACATTATTGATTTGTACTTGCCACAAGCCAAAATTAATTCTCTCATCAAACTTTTCAACATTAATTCTGATGCCTGACATTTTTCTTGCACAACACAAACAAACAGTTAACGTACACGTAACCGAAGTTTTGATACCACTTGTTAGGAAATCTGAATTTAATTAATCAAATTTCCTCCAAATCACAATTATGCAAGACTAACAAAAGAAATAATGGAAGAATGATAACAAAAGAAATTTACGTGGAAACTTCCAAAAGGAGAAAAACCACAGTGTTGTCAAAGACAACCAGAGAAAAATATTCACTATGTGAAAATTATTACAACCACATATACTCACAATAGTTTTCTCACACCCAAAAATCCCAAATACACCTAAGAGAATTTTTCTCAAACTTTCTAAACTCTCTAAATATAAGGAATTTTTCTTCTTCTTGTGCTATATTTTAGCCTTCATCTCAATGCCTTTTATAGGCATCCATCAACCAATTTGGTCCAAATTGGTTGACCTAATTTCCAACAACTAATGTAGTTCAAATTGGTTGCCACCAACTAATTTAATTAGGCTACCAACCAATTTAGTCCAAATTGATTCCCACCAACTAATTTAATTAGGCCACCAATTTTTAACTCCTTTTATTTTTAATTATTTATTCATAACAATATATATATATATATATATATATATGAAAGTATTGAGCACATCATTAATTAATTAGGATATCCATTCTGAAATAAAATCACTATAGTAAAGGATTGTCTTCATGGGTAAACAATTAAACACATGTTGGTTCAAATTTTATCTCGAATAAGAAAAAAAAGGTAAAATATCATTATAAGTCTCAAATTTTTACACATATGCATAGACGATATACGAGTTTAGATAATATGAGTTACAATTTTTATATATAAATTCAAACAAAACGAATTCAAATTCTAATAAATTTTTTAAAAAGAAAACTGTATGCATAAATATTAAAAATATAATATGGGAAAAAATTTCACATTCATTAAATATAAGTATATTAAGTGATTAATATAAAAATGAGTTTTCTAATTTTAACAGTTAGTTTTCAAGGATTGGTTCTTCTAAAATCTATATTAAAAACTCAATATGATATCAGAGTTTAATCGATCGTTACACCAATCTTGTTATATTATAATTCAAACTAGGTTCAATTCTCTTTTTTGGCTCGGTATGAGTTATTCTTGGGTTTTAAATTTATTCTTAATTCGGTATGAGTTTCTTTTAGACTTTCAATTATTTCGCTTGTTATGAATTCTCCTCAGGTTTTAAGTTATTTTTTGGTCCAGTTCATATCATAAATTTATAAGTGTCAACTAAAAATTATTTTAATCCAATTGTCACTTGAGGGTACTGTTAAAAATATAATATGGAAAAAAGTTATACATTGATTAAATACAAGCATATTTAATGATTAATATAAAAATGGATTTTTTAATTTTAATAGTTAGTTTTTAAGATTTTAAATTTATATTAAAACTTAATAATTAAAGAAGAAGAAGAAGAAGGTACAAAGATTATATTATTGCAGGAAAGGAGTAAGGGAAGTGCAGAAGTAGGAAATAAAAAAAAAAAAAAAAGGGTCCCCATGGTATTTGGGTAGTGAGTGTGGTACGTAATTAGGACAGATGTCCGTGCCCAAATTAGCGGCAAATTGAATCCAACATTTGATTCTTATTGATGGATACCTAACAACAAAGTGGTCCTTTAGGACCACAAAACCTGGCAATTTTGCCCATTTCCATCGACCCATTTTTCTTCAAATCATTGAATAATTGGTTTCTTGGTCGGATTCCTTTGAATTGCTAAACTTAACTAAGCTGTTTTTATTTTTTCCTTTTACTACTACTACTTCAATTTTGCCCACTTTCTAAATTGTTGCATTTATATCATTGTTCCTTTCTATGTTATCTTTCTTTTTTCTTTTCTTTTATAGTATATACTATTATGGGAAAAGTTTTAATTAAGCATATATATATTCTTTAATTTCCCTCTTTCTTTTTACAATTCATGTAAATCATCACAATAATTAATTAAGAAGTCTTCTTGGTATTATCTCATGAAAAAGAAAAAGAAAAAATGGGATTTTACCTTTTACATTTACATGTGATATAGGATTTAGGAGTTTTTACTTTATTTTGCAATTCTCTTTCTTAATATGGACTTCATTCTAAATTTCATCATTGTTTAAATTATTAATGTTAAGAAAAAAAACAAAATACCAAAAATATTGATTAAAAACTATTACAAAATATTTTTAGAATGAATTTACTATGTTCTAATTATAAAAGTTCCGAAATAGTTAAATAACACTCTAAAAAAATTGTGTTTTCAATACTTAAAAGAGTAATTTGTTTAAATAAAATATACTAAATAAAATTTCAACCGTTCAATATTTACACTTATAATATACACTTAAAATTTTTAAATAAAAAAAAAAAACTCTTACAATTTGAATCTCGAACTCCTATATTACAAAATATGGTCTCATTCTCTTAAAAAAATTTAATATATATATAAAAAAAAAAAAATTATTTTGTACCCACGTGCACTATATCTGTAATTCTAGAGTGGTGGAAGAACATAATCTGTATAATGTAACGTGGAGGTTTTTGCAGAAAGATTTATGACCCAATTGGATAGGCAGCGGGTCAAGCAGAAGAAATAGTGGCTCGAGACAGCTGGGAGTTTGGGCCCTGTGAATACTTAATCCAAAGGAAAATGCTCAAACGGATCCGACTCATAGCTTTCAGCGATGATCGACGTCGTTTTTCGATCAAATTCTCTCGTTTGGGTCCCTAAACGAACAGTTTTTCTATTTATAAAAATTTTTTGATTTGATTGTAACTTTTGGTATGAACCCGGATTCAGGCGCCGTTTGTGGCACTTTTCTTATTTTAATTATTATTTTATTCTGATATAATATTGCGAATTTACCATTTATGCCAGTTTTCATGTTCATTTCTGTGTTTAGGGTTTCGGTACTCCTATTTATATCCTTACTTTGTCTGTTTTAAGACATTAAATAATATTCAGAAACTTAAATCTTAAATTGGCTTTTATGTCTTTTGCTTGCGCTGCGTCATAATGTCTATAACATTAATAATTTAAAAAAAATGTATATATAAATACTAGATATAAAAAGAAGAAAAAAAAATCCATAAAAATGGCTTTAAGAATTCAATGAACTTGGCAGCCGAAAGAGACTAAAAATTCAAAGTAGAAAATGAGAGTGACACCCAATATTAGTACAGACATAGTCACATAGATGGATTGTGAAGAGTCCAAATCATGGAAAAATGCTAAGTAACCTAATAATCGTATTTAGGAATGTCAAAAAGTTTATACTTAAAAACTATTGACTTTTTAGAAAGCTATGTTCATTTTTTTTTTTTTAAATATGTATATGATATATCCCCCTGTTTCTCAGACACATAGATTTTCCTTTGAAAACTACAACGGTCCATATGCCACCACTTGTGTAATTATTGAATTTTAAGTACAATATTACTGTTTTAATAATTACAATTTTTTAAAAAAAAAAATATTTTTTTGTTAAAATATTCCATTTCCATTTCCATTTCCAAGTAGCTTTCAACCAATAACAAACTGCCCAAGTCAATGGGGGATATCTTTCATTATTATTCCTCTTTTTTATTTTATTTCTCTTATTATGAAAACTATATATATATTTATTATATTTATATATATAAGTCTGCTGCCATGGAAACTTCTCATGTCTTTGATGATTTGATATGTCCTTTTTTATGGGTATTTTTAATTTTGAGGTAGTAACTCTTGTTGGTGAATATGAAGTTTGACTATTCTTTAATTAAGGAAGGCTAAGATTTTTTTTAAAAAAAAAAAAAATCTTTTTATAAATAAATTTAGGATTAATTTAAAAGCATTGGATATTCTGTCTTTGGACGGTGATTTGTTTGGTATACCTTTGATCTTTTTATTTTTATTTTTTTAACATGGAGCCTCCCATTCTATCTAGAGATCATTTGCCTTTAGATATAATTATGCTTATCACAATTATTATTTTTTTTTATAAAATTAATAAAAATTAGTGGAAAAGACCATCGAAAGCAAGGAAAAAAACTGACAGACAATGCTCCTTCTCATAAATTAAAGAATATTGAAAAAGAATAATTAATACATACAAGCACAATTAGAACGTTTAATAATGTTGTGTTCCTGTGTAGACACTGTAGTCTAGGGTTTATAGACTCCGAAAAGAAAAATAATTGTTCACCTGCAAATTAAATAAAATAGCTCATAATTATGTAATTATTTTTTATTTTAAAAAATTTTAAGTAGTGTTTGGTAAAACTGAAATTAAAAATTGAAAATTTAAGTGTTAATTTTAAGTACTGAATAAGATAAATGATATAATTTTTAAATTGAAAAAATATTTTAAGTTTTTAATTTTTTGAGAGATATTAAAGGAAAAAATTACCCTTATTATATATAATTTACATTGTTATTTTGGTTTATTAAAACTCCAATGAAAAATAATAATAATAAATTTAAAGTTAAAATCTTTTAAGCTATCTGAAGTTATACTTTTTTAGAAAAAAAACATCTCAAGTTATACTTGATTGTTTAAACTCTTATTCCTTTTCAAATTCTAAGTTTTAATATATGGTTGATGTAAATTTGTAAAAGAAAAAAAAATTCAGATATAGATTCTTCGGAGATAATATTGCATTCACATTTAATATTGCATTCACATTCAATATATACAAATGAATATTTGACTTTATATGTAGTAATTCATAATGGTCAAATATCTATCTTGTACAATACTCCCTTCCTTTCCTTTTATATGTTGTTTTTTGAATTTTTTTTTTAAAAAATATCTGTCACTTAAGAAAACCAATAAAATTTTAATTTTTTTTTTCAATTCTATTCTTATAATTTACTCTATAATTAATGCACATATTATTCATTACTCTATAATCAATAAGAGTAAGTTAATCATCTTATTATTGAAATTTAGCGTAATTAATTATTTCTTAATCTTTATAAAATAATAAAAAACGATAGATAAAAATGAATGGAGAGAGTACTAAATAAAAGAAACTTGACATAAGTTAATCTGATTGGTAAAAGACTTTGCTCTTTTCTTTATTGATATGAGTTCAATTCTCGGAGAGACCATAAATGATAATTTTTTTTCATTTACGAATCTTTTAATCCCAGTATGAATAGTTTGTCTTTGATCGAATTAGAAAAATGAATTTAATACTGTGACTCGCGATACCACTTATTGCTAAATAAAAAAAAAAAAAAAAGAATATATATAATTAAATGTTTTACTAGTTAATAATCCAAACCTAAATATATGCTTTAATTTCTTGATTCAAACTCACACCATTAATTTCTTTGATCACTAACAATCTAATGGGTAAATAACCATATTTTATTCTAAAAAAAATCTATATTTTCACATGAAAAATGAGGCCATATAAAATGAGGCCATATATCAAATTATAGGCAAAAAGAAAAAATCCTTAAAATATGAAGAGCCAACAATTTATGTAGAAATTTTTAATTTTATTTAGAGGAAATTACGCTATATACCCGTTTTTTTATTTTTATTTATAATTATACTCCCGTTTTTTTTTCCTTAAAGTTCTACTCTCTGTGTTTTATTTTTGTACGCCCTATTCACTTCCTTTTTACCAAAGAGACCTTCTCTC
>CATKHJ010194389.1:0-13867 GCA_949750685.1 Vernicia montana
TATAATTATAAATATATATAAATATATAGTAAAAATAATAACAATTTATATAATAATAATAATAATTATTATTATTATTATTATATATATAAGGAAAAATGAAGTCGGGTGCTGATATTTTTATTTAGGGGTTGATATGAACAAGCTGACTTTTTTTTTTTCCCACTTGAAAACGGATTTCTGTTTATAGAAACGAGTTTCTAACTTTTTTAAATTACAGAAACGTGCCCGAAACGTTTTGAAAACTCACGGAAACGTGCCCAAAACATTTTTCAAATTACGAAAACGTGCCCGAAACATTTCGGACAAGTTTCCGTGAGTTTCTAATCAGGAAACGTTTCCGAAACGTGAAAACGCGATCTGCTGACAGTTTCCGTGCATTATAGTTTTAAAGTTAGTACTCTTTCCTCATCTAAGTCAAAAAAAAAAAAAAAAAAAAAGAAAGGGGATTAGACAGAGAAGGATAGACATCAATTTCTAAATCCAAAAAAGGATATTTAAAACTTTCTATAGATAATTTGATATTGAATTTGTTATAACAAAAGTAGTTGTGTGTATCTAATAAATCTCCAATGGTACTCCTGTAATTTACTAGAAGAAAAGGGTCAGCTTCCTCTACTTTTTGTTTATATCTCTCCTTCTCTACAGGTTTGAAGAGTATCTCTCTCTCTCTTTCACTCTGTTCTCTTTTCGTGATCCGCCGTCTCACAAAACTAAGATCTCTCTCTGGTTTCGACTCTTATTGAAGTTTTTTCACAACTCTGTTCCTCTCTTTCAATAACACACAATTGAGAGATCCAAGTAATCGCCATTTTTCTAGCAGATCTCTGTTTGTAATGAAGATTTGCTAGCTCTGTGATTCAATTGTCGTTTTCAGATTCTAATACTCTGTTCTGTGTTGTTTTGTTTTTGCATTTAAAAAGAACTAATGATTAGGTCGAACTGTTTAATATAATATAGATATTGTTTGTTTGTGTGTTTTAAAGATTTTGATTTTGAATTTCGATGAATTTTATGCTTCGGATCTGAAATTATTATGAATTTTCTGTATGTTTTATGGTTTATGATCGTGATTGATATTCGATTATATGTATATTGTTGATCTTTTAGCTTGTAACTATTTTTGGATCAATAAAAGATTCACACTTGTGTTTAAAATATATGAATGTTAGTGAATGGTGTTGAATCTGTTTTATTTACTTAGTTGAATTGGGTTGTTGTTGTGTAGATCTTAGTTGTTGAGATGGCAACAACAAAAGGTTCCACTGGATGGTACAGTGCTAAAGTGAAAGCTGTTCCGTCGGGGGACACTTTGGTATTAACGGCCAAGTCTAGCAATAGGCCTGGCCCCCCACCAGAGAGGACCATTGGCCTGTCTTATCTTACCGCTCCAAGACTGGTAAACACCATTCTCTCTTGGCTTTATAATTTATTTTAATCATATAAATTGCTTGCCTTTTCAAGTACTTGCTTAAGTGGATAGCTGAATGACTATCTAGTTTGATGAGTTTAAATGGTACAATATCAAGGTTTAATGACTGTCATTTGCGAGCTATATTTGTGGTCTTTCATTATAAATTTCAATTACACATGTTTGGTTTTGTAAATGCTAAATTTGACGTCTGGATAACAGTGAAATTTTATGACTCTATATCTGCTGTCGCAGGCTCGCCGAGGTGGTGTTGATGAGCCCTTTGCCTGGGAGAGCAGAGAGTTTTTGAGGAAGCTCTGCATAGGAAAGGTGATTATTTTCTAAATGTATTTCAGCTCCTGTTGGGGATATATATGCCAATGTCTAACATTTTATGCAACAGGATGTCATATTCAAGATAGATTATGCTGTACCTAGCATCGGCCGAGAATTTGGCAGTGTGTTCATTGAGGACAAAAATGTTGGAACTATAATGGTTTCAGAAGGCTGGGCAAAGGTTCTATTCTTTTGTCTGGTTGCTCAGGTTTGATTTGATTTCTTTTTATGTGGGCGTTATCTGAATCTGTTGGGTGCAGGTCAGGGAACAGGGTCAGCAAAAAGGTGAAGCCAGTCCTTTTCTTACTGAATATCAAGTCCATGAAGAACAAGCAAAGCAAAAGGGTCTAGGTCGATGGAGTAAGGTTTGTTCCTGTCTTGCTGCTGCATCCTCTTTTCTTCCTTTTTTCCACTATTTCTTCCTTAGAATTGTATATCTAAATTTCTGCCTTGTATTTATTTTTTTCAAATTTCTGAAAAATGGGGTGTTAAAGAAATGTATACACCATACTTTTGGTGTAATTAGATTAAAAGCACCATCTTGACTATGTTGATTGATTAGAGGGCGTTAATTTTTTTTAAAGGTCAGTTAACATGTTTTAGTTATAAACACTCCAAAACAACATTTTCTAGTTTCTTTTTGCAACAATTTCTAAAAGGGTATTTTTGTAGGAAGTAGTTTTTAACCATGATACCAATGCTGAGCTTTAGTTACAGGGTCCTTGGTGATGGTTGTGGAGTTCAAAACTAATACAAATGGAAGAGTCATAGCTGAAATGCTTTGAAGTATTTTGGTTCTGTTAAATAAACTTCTTGTGTTGGATTAAACATGGTGTTACCTTCATAGAACCAATAATTTTGTGTTAACAAGCAGAATATAAATATTTAAAATGTGAGGCTAATGAATCATTTATATCTACCAATTCTTGGGCAATTCTAATGTGAATTTAAATAATGTCTTTGTTTATTATTTTGTACAAAGTATAAATTCACTATTTTATTCACTGATCTTTCAAATTTATGATTGTAGACACCTGGAGCTGCTGAGGCATCCATCAGAAATCTTCCTCCCTCTGCCATTGGGGATCCTAGTAACTTGGATGCCATGGGTCTGCTTGCTGCAAACAAGGGCAGACCCATGCAAGGTATTGTTGAGCAAGTTCGTGATGGCAGTGTTGTCCGTGTCTATTTGCTTCCTGATTTCCAGTTTGTCCAGGTGTTTGTTGCCGGAATCCAGGTATATGCTTTTTCATTGCAATTAGCATTATTCGTCTGTCCTGTTTGTTGTTTTGTGTATCAATCATAATTAATGGCATCATTATGTGCTCGTAAACATCTATCATTTTCCTGTTTAAGTTAGGCCCCGTCAATGGGTAGAAGAGCTGCATTAGAAACTACTGAAGAGAAAGGTCTAAACTCTGATGAGCAAAATGGAGATGTTTCTGAACCGCGAGCCCCTTTAACATCTGCACAGAGACTTGCAGTCTCCGCAGCACCTGTTGAAGTTGCTCCTGACCCATTTGCAATGGAAGCCAAATATTTTACTGAGCAACGTGCTTTAAATAGAGATGTAAGTAAAATGCTGTTTTCAAGTCCCCACCCATATTCCTTTTGTTCTTTTTTTTTTTTTTTTTTTTTTTTTTTCTGAGTTCCTTTTTTTTTATCTTTTGGTTTGTAGGTACGTATTGTCTTGGAAGGAGTTGACAAATTCAGCAACTTGATTGGATCAGTATATTACCCAGATGGGGAATCAGCAAAGGACCTGGCACTGGAGCTTGTAGAAAATGTACGTGCTTTAATTGTGGGGTTATGTTGATTCTGTATGCTAAGCATCTCTGATGAACTATGAAATGGGCATGTCTTTCTCTGTTTCTTTACCTTAGCCCTTGTGTGGTTTTACTATCTCTTATGATGATGTATTCTCATATTCTCTGTTGGGCCTGTCTCATGTGAAAGGGTTGGGGTTTGATTTTCCCCAAGCCAAAAGCAGGGAAAAGAAAAGGAAAGAAGCAACCTTGTCAGGCATAGAGAGTTGTTTAGAATAAGGGCTTTGGATTGAAATATAAGCTTATGTATTATCTTATGTGATAGCAAAAGAAATTTTGAAAGTGAAAACCATATACGTATGTGTGTGGGACACATCCATGTTTCTGGAAGTCTTCATCCATTATCAAAGTATGATTCCTATAGAACATGGTGGTGCTTTATCCTGTAAATTTTTTTTTTTTGTCGTAGTTAGTTGCTATTTGAAGTAAAGAGAGATACTGTTTTCTTTTAACTTGTTTGATTTCTGCAAAGCCACTCTCTATATGAAGTATTAACAGCTGTTGTCAAATAATTTATGCATAAGTACTCAAAAGGAATTTCAGATTTTATATGTTCTTGTTCCTTTTGTATGGGGAATCATTTAACCTCATGTTTCTCACGTGCTAATTGATCACAATAAATTTTCGATATCCTTCCAGATGTATAGAGATTCTGAATAATTCTCTCTCATGCAGGGTCTTGCTAAATATGTTGAATGGAGTGCAAACATGATGGAAGATGATGCTAAACGGCGGCTGAAGAATGCGGAACTTCAAGCCAAGAAAAGCCGCTTGAGGATCTGGACAAATTACGTGCCTCCTCCCACAAATTCAAAAGCAATTCATGACCAGAACTTCACAGGAAAGGTAGTATTTTTATACATATTTCCTGTGGCAATTTTCTCTCTGCATAGATCTCTGGCTAACTAATTTTTCTGCAGGTAGTGGAGGTCGTAAGCGGTGATTGCATCATTGTGGCTGATGATTCTGTTCCATTTGGAAGTCCATTGGCAGAAAGACGAGTCAATCTTTCAAGTATTAAGTGTCCAAAAATGGGTAATCCTCGTAGAGATGAAAAGCCAGAGAACTATGCCCGGGAAGCTAAGGATCTTCTCAGACGTCGCCTTATTGGGCAACAAGTATGAAAGTTATAGCTATTTCATCTCATCATGATGACTTTAAGAATTATGTTATATGTTATACAATTATATGTTTTTCAGGTGAATGTGCAAATGGAATATTCTAGGAAGGTTACCCTGGGAGATGGAGCTACAGCTGCTTCTGGCTCTGGGGACTTGAGAGTTATGGATTTTGGATCAGTTTTCCAGTTGTCTTCAACTGAGGGTGATGGTGATGAAGTGTCACCAGCTTCATCAGCTGCCGGCAGTCAGCAACCCGGGCTTAATGTTGCTGAGTTGATGGTTTCCCGTGGCTTTGCCACTGTGATTCGGCATAGGGACTTCGAGGAAAGGTCAAATTATTATGATGCCCTTCTTGCAGCTGAATCACGGGCTATTGCTCAAAAGAAAGGAATGCATTCTGGCAAGGAATCTCCAGTCTCACATATACTAGACCTTACCACGGTTAGAAATATATACTGTTCTGCTGCTTTTATTTATCTTTTCCTCATCATGATGTCAATTTACAAATTCAATATGATTCTCTCAGCAATCAGCCAAGAAAGCAAAAGATTTCTTGCCTTTCCTTCACCGGAGCAGAAAAATTTCTGCTGTTGTGGAATACGTGCTTAGCGGTCACCGTTTTAAGCTTTTATGTCCCAAGGAGACATGCAGTATTGCCTTTTCATTCTCTGGTGTTAGGTGTCCTGGTCGTGATGAACCATATTCAGATGAAGCAATTGCACTAATGAGACGAAGGATAATGCAGAGAGATGTCGAGGTTTTGCACTTTCTGTTTTGTCTTGTTACTCCCCTGCTTGATTTATTTCCTTCTTTTGATGAATATGTATTTTTTGTAGATTGAAATAGAAAATGTTGATAGAACTGGAACATTCTTGGGATCTCTGTGGGAGTCTAGGACTAACATGGCAGTGGTTCTTCTCGAAGCTGGGCTTGCAAGGTTACAAACTTCCTTTGGCATTGACAGGATTCCTGATGCTCATCTTCTTGAACAGGCTGAGCAATCTGCAAGAAAGAAGAAACTGAAAGTAAGAAGTTGGGCATGTGACAGTGACATATTTTACTGTTGTACGAATTGTCTGTTTGCTTAGGATCTGAGAAAATGGAAATATTTGTTGCAGATTTGGGAGAATTATGTTGAAGGAGAAGAAGTCTCTAATGGTCCAGCTGTTGAAAGCAAACAGAAAGAAGTGTTAAAGGTAGTTGAAATATGATTGGATAATGTGGGCCTTCATGTCATAAAATGGTTTTTGAGTTTTGCTATTTAATATTTCTTTCAGGTAGTGGTTTCGGAAGTCCTGGGTGGTGGTAAGTTTTATGTACAGACAGTTGGGGATCAAAAAGTTGCCTCTATTCAGCAACAACTTGCTTCCCTGAATCTCCAAGAAGGTCCTGTTATTGGCGCCTTTAATCCTAAGAAGGGTGACATTGTACTTGCTCAGTTCAGTGCGGACAATTCATGGAATCGAGCAATGGTGAGAGTCGGATCCTCCACTTGGTTTAGTTCTCATTCCTCTTTTCTGTAGTACATATTATATTTCTTCCTACTATTGAATGCATATCATGCGCTTTATGTCATGCAATTATTTCATAGATGGGATATTGTTATGTTTTCACTGCCTAATTAGATTCACATTTATTTTTCTCGTTACCTTTATGAAGTCCATTTAACTTGCATTATTGATGTGCTCTTTGTGCTGAATTGTTATTATGCGACTTGTAAAGATTGTGAATGCACCTCGCGGAGCCGTGGGATCCATGAAAGACAAGTTTGAGGTGTTCTACATTGATTATGGAAATCAGGAGGAGGTTATGTACAGTCAGTTACGACCTCTTGATCCATCAGTGTCCTTGGCACCTGGTCTTGCTCAGCTGTGCAGCCTTGCTTATATTAAGGTTCCAAGCTTGGACGAGGATTATGGTCCAGAAGCAGCTGAGTATTTTAGTGAGAATACATTAAACAGTTCAAAAGAGTTCAGGGCGAAGGTAGAGGACAAGGATACTTCTGAAAGAAAAGTTAAAGGACAGGGGACTGGGCAAATTCTTATTGTAACTTTGGTTGCTGTGGATTCTGAGATCAGTGTAAATGCGGCCATGTTACAGGTACGTGTAGGTGGCTAGTTTCCTGTTCTTTTTTATGTGTAAATAACTTGGTTATGCTGTAAAATTTTGTCCTTCAGTTATCCATTGAGTTGCCAGTCAGATGAAAGCCAATTGTAAAAAAGAAAACAAAAGATGACTGCTTTCCTCTGTCAATCATGTAGTGTTGGCCATCGAATACTGATTTTTAATTTGTAATTATTTGTAGATGTTCTTGTCATGGAATTGTTACTTGATTTATTAGAGCATTTAGCCACGTCACTTTCTTTCTGTTTGTGCTTTATCTGTTTGCTAATTCTTCTATTTCGTTCCACTTTCAGGAAGGATTTGCTAGGATAGAAAAGAGAAAGAAGTGGGACTCCAAGGAAAGACAGGTGGCCCTTGACAATTTGGAGAAGTTCCAGGATGAAGCACGCACTGCTAGGCGTGGAATATGGGTTTATGGAGATATCCAGTCTGATGATGAGGACATGGCCCCCCCTGTCAGAAAGGCTGGTGGTCGCCGATGACTGTAACTTAGGTAAAATGGAGAAGAAGAAGAAAAGAAAACGTGATTGGCCTAAGGTGAGTTTAAGTTATAGGCAATGTCGTTCCATTTTAGAATGAGAGTAAACAAATGTTGCAGCGTAAAACTGAAGTTTTGTTTTTTTTTCCCCTCTTTTTTTTGTTCTAAAATTTCCTTTGTAGTTGGAGGACAATTTTTTTTATACATGCCTTGATAAGGTAAACTAAATCCAGTTGGTCCAGTTGCGATGTGAAAACATTATAAACAAGTTTTGCTGTTAATTGAGTTAACAGTGACAGTATATTCATGGTCTTACTGCCTGCTTTATTTATAAATTTTATTCCTTCTGGCAACATTCTGCGTCGTGATAAGATTTCTAGCATAGAACAATCCAATTATCACAGAGTTGTAGAAATACAATGGTTTGACTGCATTATCACCAGCTATCTTGCCTTAGCATCATCAGCCGAGGGCATGAAGTGCTTTCTCCTTGTTTGCTTAAGCTATTTTCCTTGCGTGCGTAGTGTTAATTTTAATGTGGCGAGCTTCGGTTGCTTGTGATACCTTTCTGGTGTCTTGCACCTAGAAAATTTCTACTGTTAAAAAAAAAATGTGCATGTATTATATATATAAAAATTTGTGTAGCAGAAATGGTTAGAAATATTCTCTGAGATTAGATTATATAGTTGTCTAGGGCATGCATTAATGCATAGAGTATTGTTCTTGAGCATTGAATTCTGGTTAAAAAAAAAAAAAAAAACAGTGGGGAGGGAACTCTTCAGCCAAATGATTTGTGAAATAAAGTTCTCTGCTGTGAAGCTGGGATATAAAAATGTAGTGTGTTGAATGGCAAATCCGCCAAAATGAGCAAATGAACGAGTCCCCAATAATTGAAATAAATGAAATCTATTTATGAATTTAAACGACACTTTTAATGGCCCAAAAATTCAACAATGGTGTATATCAGTTTCTTATCTCAAAATGGAAAATATGGTGATGGTGCTCCGATTTCTCAGCCTTTTCTTACCTATTTATTATATTTGTTTAAACTTGAAAGATAATCCACCACCATTTCATCTATCACCAACAAATACGCAAATTTTTTACTCTATTGACACAATTAGATTATCTATCTCATAACATATATGTAATTAAAATTAAATTTCTATTTTTTTCTTATAATTTAAAAATTCAAATCTTAATAATTTCCATCATTATTTAAATACTTTTCATGTTACTTGAAAAAAAAATTTGCAATCTTCATTTTTTGTCTAGGTTCTTGTGACATGAAGGCTGAGGCAAAATGATAAGTAGCAGTCGCTAAAAAAAGTAAGAAGGTAGTCCATGGGGTTTTAGGCCCATGCCCTTCTACAATGCCATAGCAGCATTTCACAAGCCCCAAGATGGGCCTTTCTTCTTCCTAAGAGGGTGGGGCTCTAGTGATCAGCCCTTTTAAGAAAATGTGGGTCTAAAGTCCATGTATAGATTTGCCTATTTGGTCCAACGAGCCCATTCCGGCTTGAGAAAGAAACATGCTATCCAGAGATTTTCTTTTCTTTTTTTTTTTTTAGTAAAAAAAAAAAGAGAACTTTCAAACAATGCCCTTCATGACCATGCAGTTGCATGTCTTTTTATAATATAATTTTTTTCCCATTAAATTAGTAAACACTGATCAAATATATATATTTTTGTAATGTACTGAATCAGAGTTCGGTTAATATATTGAAAATATATATATATATATATATATATATATATAAAAGAGAGTAAAAGTAGAAAACACTTATTTTTATTTCTAAAGTTTTGTTTTTGAATATTGAAACTTGAGTCAAATATCGAAATAAATATTTATCGTTAGATTAAATTTGCAAATGGAAAATAAAGATAAATTTGATAAAATTAAAAAGATGAGATTCTAATCTCTTAACCTCTTCCATTTCTTTTAATTTTTTCATATTCTCCTAATTGAATTTAAGAAAAATATAATTTGTAAGAAATAGGAAAAATGATAAGATGCAGTTGGATATAAAATGTGTAGTCATGGTTTTCCCCGAGACTTATTAAAGGAGGCTTAATAGTTATTAGTACGTTTGACTCTCCAACATGAGTTCATGACACATTGATTTTTGTCGGGCGAATGTGCAAAGATTATGATAATTGTTTCGATTAAACTTCTTCATTTTGAACTACAAAAGGCATCGACAGATAAAAGTAAGCTTCAAAACTTCAATTTACATGCTTGATAGCCTTTCTTCATGCAGGGGAGTAGAGTTTCAATGAATTTACTAGTAAAAGAGGGATAAAGACCGGCCTCATCAATCATCCTTTTAGTTTTACTAGTTTAAATGTATACCGGATTGATGGCCAAAACCAAGAGTCATAAATCATAATGAAAAATCATAAAACTTAAATGTTCAATGTGTCCCTCTGAATAGTCATTTAATAACTGCAAATCCTTGTCAAACTAATTTTTGCTTCGAGGCAGGGAAAGAACTAGCAAAGCCTCACAGATAAATGTCATTTACACTCTTCATGCATCTGAAGCTCCAAAATAAAAGCCAAAAACATAAAATAAAATAAAAAAAAATATTAGGAATAGCCAAGAATCCAGCCAGTACGAGTGTAAGACACCTATATAAACTGAAGATCTAACAAAAGTGAAATTCGATAAAGACCAGCCTCCTCAATCATCCTTTTAGTTTTCACGCCTGGATTGTCTTCTACGAGGAGCAGCAGCTGCAGCATCTTCCTTCTCGTTCTCTTCTTCTTTATCTCCACTACTTCCTTCTTTGTTGGAAGTCTCGACAACTGGTGCGGGCCTGTCCTCTGCCTTTGCCTGCAAAACAATTATCACCATAATTACATTTTTTTTTTGTAGACCCCATAATTACATTAAGATTCAAAGAATGCTGTGCAAATGTAGAGTGAGAGAGTGAAGAAAAATAGCCAACTGAGACAGTTTCAGAACTTACTGGCTTCTTTCCACCAAAAAGAATCTTAAGGAGAACAGTGAATATCACCACAACAATGGAGATAAGAATACCAATGGTGAGGTTCGGTTGTTTCTCTGCCTTCTCGATAACATCCTGCATATAATGTGCTCATATGTCAAATCACATCCATGATCCACCACAAAGACTAAAATGTTCTAAACACCAAAGAGAATGATTAGACATACAATGATTTTGTCCTTGTGCTCGCTTAAGAAAGGAATATCCGCAATTCGGTATATGAGATCGAACACCTTCTTCTGCAGAATTAAAATTGAAAGCTCAGATCATGAGGCAACAAATAATATTAAAACTACATAGAAACTAAGACTGGAAAATATCACATACCTGGAAGCCAGCAAGACCATCAGCACCAGCAGCTGCATCCTCAACCTTCTGTTTTTCTTTCTCAATGTTGAACTTTGGCTTCCATGCTGTCTGCCTGAGTGATTCGGCAACCTTCTCATCATCTGCTATCAAGATATGCCCAAACAAAATACCATCCTGCATTGTCCAGATCTCAATACCAATGGCAGCAATGGGCTCAAAGTCAGGTTTTTCAAGCTCAAAGTAGTCAGGGTTAGGAATCTGCTGAGGCTTCCAAATACCCTTGTAATTGGGGTTGTCAATAAGTGGAGCATGCCATTTTCCTTTGTAAGCTGGATTTCTTTTCATTGGCCTCTTCCATTCACCGCAACCAGGGGCTGTCTCACATTTTGGGTTATCAATCTTCGGTGCTTCCCATTCACCATCCTCCTCCTCATCCCAATCTTCAGGTTTTGTGGCTTCAGGATCGTCAATTTCTTCAGGCTCATCATCCAACCATCCTTCAGGTTTCTCAGCTTCCTCATCTTCAATTTCCATAGGAGCATCCTCATCCCAGTCATCTGGCTTCACTGCATTAGGATCAGGAATTTTGTCTCTTTCATCCCAGTCCTCAGGCTTCTTATCATCTGGATCAGGGATTGTCTTGGCAGGAATTAGAGGAGGCTCAAAATCATCTGATGCAAGGAAATTAGCCTTCTTCTTCTCCTCTCCATCAACTAGAATGCGTAGTTCATTGTCAGGTTTTAGAATAGCAGTGTATACATGGGTAAGCTTGTCAGATGGAACAGATGGTGGGAACTTGAGATGGTGTTCAATGTACTCCCCACTCTTTGGGTTCTTGTGCTTTAAGATGAAGTGCACCTTGTTTGTGGCACCACATTTGTCAGGCCCAAACATTATTGAATAAGGAGAGTCATTGTCAAAATCCTTAGGTTTCCAATCAGCTTCTTGGGGCCGCAGATATTTAATATATGCACCACCACATTCAAGCCCCTCCTGGAAACGAGTCTCAAATTGGAGGACACTGGTTCCATCCTTAAGAGATGCTGGCTTTTCAAGCTCTTTTACTATGGCATACTTCCTAGCCTTTTCACTTACAAGAAGGCCGTATTCATCATGACCCTCACTCTTTGCGTGCTTCCACACACCTAAAACCAAAATAAAACATCAGCGTACAATTCCAACTTAAGCAAATAACTTTCCAAACTAATTAGACCTCCAACTTCAGGTAATAGCCAATAGGCATGATCAGGACCAACAGTGGACCATCATTCTTTAAAAATTGACCAAACTACATAATCTAATTTCAACTTCAGAATTCCAATTCAAGAGAACAAAATTTAAATATCTGCTCAGAAAATCATCCTCCAAATGGTGATAAACAATAATTAAAATTAGGTGGTTTGGTGTGTGCATGGAAACCAGAAATTGGACAAAAATGGGGGCAAATCTAGCTTGAATAACTAGATTGATACATAAATCAATCCACAACCACTCAATCCACTGATAGACATAAAAATTACTCAGCAACTCGATTAACCATACATATTTTTAATAAAGTAACAACTTATCCAAATAAGTTACAGGATCACATCAACAATAAAGCCTTATAAAGCATACAAAGCAAGCAAAAAAAAAAAAAATGAACTTCAAATCTAGGGTAAATATCTGAAACAGATCATTAAAAAAGGGAAATAATCTATATACCTTTGTAGTCATCTTTCTCAGAAACAACCCATCGTCCTTCAAATGACTCCTCAAATGAATCGTAAAAGATCTACACAAACATTACAAATACATCACACTCAAAAATCTCATATTCTATCATTTTGTAGTGAAGTGAATGTTAATTACCTTATCGTCATCAGAGGCACGGAGCTGATTGAATGAAATTAAAGCTACCAATAACACAATAGCCAATCGCAGAGAGACTCCCATGTCTCTCAAAACCTAAAACCCTAATTTAATGAAGACGACGATTGATCTAAAAATCTGAATCTAATCTAATAATAGCAAGAAGCTACTAGAGATGGCAGAGATTTGCTTTGGCGACACAGAGAAATCTGTATATACATATAGTGCTTTAGAGATCTTGGGAGAGACTGCTACCGTGTTGTCTTCGCCAATCAAATTAGATGCCACGTGAAATTAACCAATCATAGTAAGCCACGTAAGCACTTAAGCAATTTTCTTATGTGCACTTTGTGGAATTTTTTATTATTATAGTTACGGGCTTGACCCGGTCTCATCTTTTACAAGGCCCATTCTTTGGGTTCCATTCCCCCGTATTATTCGCCATTTGTTTATATAATAATGTTTGGCCCATCTTTTAATTATTTTATCGTCACACGTCAATTTGGGTCCAGTATAAGTTGGGTTGGTTAACTAATGAATAATTAGGTTTGATTTTCTCTCTTTTTTTTTTCCCTTCTGATTAGAAGGTCGAATTGAAAAATAATATTACTGATTATACAATAAAATTAATTCTCATCAAATTTATAAAAATTCCTATTATGATGAATTAATAAATTGATTATTTAATTTGTTTGATTTGATTTTTTATTTGTTAAAACACATTCATTTCATTTATTCATTCATCTAGATCAAATATTCTTTCAGTAAGTGGAAAAAATACATTCCAATGCCTCACATTATTGAATTGTATATTTGAGAATTAATTTCAGATATTGATCCCAAGAATACATGTATCAAATTATAAACAGAATCCCACAAAACCCACTAAAATTGGTGGAAATTTGTATTTATAAATTAGTCGGTAGGAGGTTATTTCAATTTGCAGACATTTCCATTTTTAGAAGAATACTTCAAAGTTGAATTTTGATACATTTAAGAAAGTTGTTTTCTGTAATTAATTATTGGTGAATGACTGAATGCAATTGGCTATTAAAGAAGGTAGCTATAACTGCATGAATGGTGTAGGGCATCCTAAAGATGAAAATGACAAGAATAAAGTAAAATTAGCTGGAACATTTCGGGGATCATAATAAGTGAAGTTCATGTGTTCCAATAATCTTTATAATTAAGAGTTGAATTACAAATTCAAAAAATTCTATAATTTAGGCTAAAATATGTAAGAAAATTGGCTAATGCTTGCTAATTGCTATCATGAACAAAGCTAACTCGAGCATGAAAGTTTTACCATCACATTCCATTGATAAAATGTAAGACGCTAATGTGCTATTTATATTGAGCATGTATAGTCACGTGGAGGCAATTCATAGATGTTTCTAAGT
>CATKHJ010194401.1:0-13867 GCA_949750685.1 Vernicia montana
ATGCATGTTAATTAGAATCTGAGTTAAATAACCTGTTTTGAATTAATGCTTTTCGTTTGTTAATTTAAACCTAACTTAATTAACAACTTGGTAATCATTCTGTTTGATTAAAATCAATCAACCAACCTTTAATCAATAAACCGAAACATGATAAAGGGTTAAGACTGAAACAAACCTCCTTCGCAAGAAGGCGAACTATGTGGATTTTGATTCCCATTCGAAGGGATACGTAGGCATGTTTGTCTAAAAAGCATCAAATCCAATTAAAACAGATTTCTCCCTCTTTCATTTTCTTTGTGTAATTTTTATGCTTTCTTTCATTTATTTTTGTTATTGGATTAATTTTGGGGAATGTGTTGCTTTCCTAGAATCCCATAAGGGCTAGAGAAAATATCTCCTATTTTGGTTTACTTTGTAAATTTAAGATTTTTATTTACTTTATGTATTTAATTTCTTTATTACTTTATTGCTTTGATTCATTCATAATTGTTCATGCATTATAATTGTTCCTGAAATCATTTTAAGTCATTGTTTATTAAACTTGCCAAACTCATTTTAATTAAATAAACCGAAAACCTAGTCCCCGAATTCTCTTTGGTAATCGAGGCTAGTGCACATTTTTTCCATTGGATAAATAATTGGAGTCATTAATGGGTTTTCCCTTAAATTTTTCCAAATAAAATAAAATTAAGGTGGCGACTCCCAAAACGCTTTTCAAAGATCAACCAATCCGAACCCGAGGGTTCCATTGTGAGACTAAACCCGAATGAACATTTCGATCCCCTCTAACGGATCGAACCGGTGCTTAGGCGAGGCTTCACAATACCTTACCTTGAGGAGAGGACTGAGGTGCAATCGGGAGCATTGGCTTGCTTGGTTTGCTTCAAAGGGTACAATTGGAAAAAGGGAGCATTAGTTTGCTTCTTTGAAGCCCTTGTCCCATTACAACTTCAAGAAAGAATCCCATTAGGGGAAATGATTTTCATGAGCAACACTAATTGTAAGATTTTAACAGATAGCAAAGCTTTGGATCGGGCCTTATTAAAGACAAATAAAAAGCCCAATAATATTAGGAGCATATTTTTAGCAGCCCTATTATGGGAGAGGGGCAATGACTAATTTTTAGGGGGGGCTAACACAATATATATATATGTGTGTGTGTGTGTGTGTGTGTGTGTGTGTGTGTGTGTGTGTGTGTATACACTGTGTGTGTGGTACCGCCCCTACCTCCAACCTTGTAACAAGCTTTAAAGCAGACTTGCCGTTCTCCGCAATTACTTTATCCTTGTTAGCCAAGGACAAGTCATGCTCGCCTAGTGCAGATCGAAGAGCCTCAACTTCGGCTTCAGCCTTTTGGTGAGCTTCATCATCCACTTTCAACTGAGCCTCCATGTTGGCTCTCTCCTTCTCCTAGGAAGCACTCCTTCTCTTCTCCTCCTCCACTGCCGACTTGGTAGCATACAGACTCGCTTCTAGCTTTGGACAGGCTTCTTGCCTCTTCTCTGCAGCTTTCCTAGCGGTGTCATAGTGATCCTCTAGATACCCAGCTGAGTGAGGAGCTTCCTAGAATCTGAAGCTGCCTGTGTCATCAAAGCAAAGGGAGAATTCTAGTTAGTTGGATCTCAGAGGCACAGAATCAAGAATGACACTTTAAAGAAAAACTTACCCCCTCAAGCATCTTCTCTTACTTCGCCAAGGCCTCTGCAGTAGATTTCAACAAAGAAGTAGGAGCAGGGCGAAGAAAAGATAGAGGCATTGTCGGAATAACCGGCAATGGCGCTCCAACAACTACCTCCTCAGAGGGGGGAAGGTCATTCTTAGTTGAACCTTCACTCCCCTCGGTCATTGGAAGACTCTTCTCAGCAGTATCGACCTGCTCCTCAATTACTTGCCTCTTAGATGAAGGCTCAGAATACTCAGAAATTGCTGTAGTGAAAGTTGGATCGGATGGCTGCAGATTGCTCTATTGTGGCAGAGATGGAGTTGGGAAAGCCGCCCTCTTCTTCCTCTCAGCCAAGAACTCCTTAATGGTTAATTTCTTCTTAGGCGGCTTGGTGGGAGAAGGAGTCGTCTTTGCTGCTACAGTCTGACCTTCCAAGTTAACCCCTGGAGTGAAGGCTAACTCATCCAAAGGCTCCGAAGAGGAAAACGTTTGGGTCAGGAAAGGCTCCAATGGTGTAGAAGCAGCAACTGGCTCCACAGGACCTATAAAGATAAAAAGAGATGTTAGAAATCCTAACACAATTGTGAAGATCATACTCAAACAGTAGAAAAAGTAAATTTCCTTCTGAGGCTATCTGCTCCCCTCCAACTGAATCCTTTTCAGGAGAAGGATAGAGTATACAGAGTACGTCCAAATCAGGTAAAGAAATCATCTTCGCCGCATACTCTTCCTAGGCAGCCTTCTTTGAAGTAGTGGGAGGCCTTCCAGCTATAACACTTTTTGACCACCTCAAGTTTGCACTCCCAGATACTCGAGGATCAACCCAATTAATAGGCCTCAACTCTAAAGGGGATGAAGATGGGGGGAAAGCAAGATGGTCATTCATACCTGTCACAGACTCTAGTAAATCTAGCTCCTTAACCAGCGATGCCAATTTGGTGTTGAATGCCTCATCGTCAACAATGTCCTCCAACTGCTTCTTCAAGTTCACCAGCCTTTCAGCAACTTTGGAATTGTGAAAGAAGGCTTCCAATACATCAGTAGAAGGAGGCCCATTCCTCTTCGGCTCCTTTTGAGTTGGCTTCATTATTCCCTTCCCTATGCCAGTAAGAAGAGGAGGAGAAGGAAGAAGGGGAGGAAGTGGAGTACTTATGCCAAGAATCAAAATTTCTCCACGAGCAGCAATAGGGCGAGGTGCCTCAACTCTCCCAACAACAAGAGTCGTAGGGTCAGAGGCCTTGACAAGTCTTCTCCGTAAGCTGGGCGTCTCCACCTCTGTTTGAGCCTGCTCCGTTTAAGGCCGCTTCACCTGCTTCCCAGAGCCTTTAGTAGGTGAAAAGTCAAAGTCTACTTCGACTCGAACCCTCAATCTCCCCGTGAAGGGGTCTAAGACAAGGAGCTCAGAGACAGGAATGTAGGCCTTGGGAGATACTCAGCAGTCATTTTTAAGATATCCTAGTAGTGCTCAGGATTCTTCGCCTTCACTGCAAAAATAAACAAGAGAAGATAAATAACAACACACAAGCATCAACATATTTGACACGGACATGCTAGCGAAGACCTATAAATGAAGGCATACCTTGGATATTCGTGAGGCGAATTTTAGGGGTAGGGTTTCCTTCAGCATCCCTTAAATTTATGGCAAACCCCATATTCTCTGCATCATACACATATCTCTCATGAATAAGAGTCCTTAGGTCTTGCTTCTCATCATTAATCAAGACCTCAAGCCAGTCCCCAAGGCTTTCGACTGGCAGCAGAAGATGACCAGGAAAGCCGAAGCCCACTGACTTGGAGCCTAGACCATCAGTGATCTCGACCATGCCAAACTTCCTCTTCCATTCTTTTACCTTCCTGTCCTTGCCTATGAAAAGGCCCCGAAGTTGTCTCGTAGAAGTCATGTACACATTTGGAGACCCCTAAGCACTTAAAAGTCTAAAGAAACACTGGAAGAGTCGCATAGAAGGGTGGATGCCATAAGCGAAGCACAAGACTTCAAAGCAATGCAAATCTCTAATAGAGTTGGGAGTTAGTATCATTGGATTCAACTGGAAATAGTTGAAGCACTCCATTAGGAATCGAGTAGGAGGGAACAGAAGACCGGCCTCCAATTGGTGGTAAAAGATAATGTAATGACTAAGATCCTTAGAAAGTGTTGTATCTGGGTGACCTGAATAAACCCTCTCATGAGATTGAGCGAGGAGGAAGATGAAGCGGTCATTGTAATCTAGATTGTCACTTAACACAGCAAATTCGCTCGTCCGGCCAAGAGGCTCAATTTCTCCCCACACTTGATTGAGGATCTCCTGGTATTGTGCAGCACTTTGTCCCTCCTAGGGTAAGTGTCCTTCTTGGGAGCCATTGAGAAAGATGGTAAAAGAAGAAGAGAGTTTCTGAAAAATGAAGATAACAACGAAAGAAGAGATATGTCAAATTCAAGGGAAGCAAATAGGAGCTCTAAAGTGATGAACTGAGGAGTATATATAGAAAAGGAAACCCTTACCAACCGTCTCACAATAATGATGGAGAACTAAAAGGCGGTCATCTTTTGAAATTCTCTTAAAAATTGCACCAGTACAATTCCACGTAGACATGTTTGAACTTGAAAAGATGTGCATTAAATGCATGACTCCATCAACTATAAGTTACATTAAATGAGTCTGAAATGACTGACTTGCCCCACGTGGAGGTTTTAGGTGGAGCTAGTTCACGTGAAGGATTTATGCGAAGCTAATCCACTCATCAAAGTTGCTTCGACTAAGCGAAGTTGTCCTGCCAATCATACCTCTTCACCATTGATGAGGAAATTTACAAATAAGGAAAAAATGTGCCTTTAGGCGAAGCTGAATAGAAGACGAAGTGTTTCTATTGAGGCTTCATCATTGATCTTCACCTCAAGAAAACAAGGGGGCTTCTGATGAGGAACAAAAATAGCCAATAAAGTTATGGGCCCAAAGGCATCCCAAGCCCACCATGACCATGTATCTCACTCAATAGAGAAAGATCAAGATCCAATAGAAGGCCCACCAAAGGCAAGCCCAAGGGATCCTATCCCCAAGGTTCAACGCGAAGCTGCCTCTTCGCCCCTCTCCTAGTCTCTTCGCCCTTCCTCACAATAATGAAGCTTGCTCAACAAGCTTCCCAATTGAAGCTGATGTCATGAGGTACAAATGTCAGCCTGCCTATATCAGAAGAAAGTCGTGTTCAGGTGGCACACCAATGCTTCCTGACACCACCAACCGCATACTACTTGACAAGAGACAAGCCCAGACCCTAACCTTCAGAACCTATATACCAACCTCACCAATCAAGAGACATTCTTTCTTTTCCTCAACTGCCACATGTACCTAACAGGCAAAGACATATATAAAGGATGAAGGAACCCTTGAGACAGGTAGCTTGAAATCTGCATCTCTCTCATCTTTTTTCTCTCACTAAAAGCTCTATAGCAATCTTGCTTGAGAAAGAGAAATCTCCTTCTCTAGCAGCCAATCGGCCAACCTTTGTTAACTTGATCGTCGGAGGTTCTTCGCCAGGTAAAATGTCTAGCCCTCTTGACTGTGTTCTATCTTTGCAGGCTATCCATTTCAAGGCTCAACTACGGAGATCCAACCCAACTCATCTTGTTTGATCTAGATCCGATCAATTCTAAAAAAAAAATGATAAATTTGTCTTTTCAAGCTTTTTTTTTTTTTTTTTTTAGTATATAGAGAAAACAATCTCAATGTTCAAGAAAAAAATAAATAACTTTATAGAAATGTAAATATCTACTTTTCACACATCTATTTATAATTTGAAATTAAATATTTTATTTTAAAAAATTATTTTATGAAAAAAAAAACCTTTAAACATATTAGAGATTGTCTACCTAATGATTTTCTCTAAGCTTTAGGCATAATATATCAGTATATAGATATGATAGATTGTTTACAGGAGTGAACTGTGATTTTTCAATTATAAAGGAAAAAAAAAAAAAATTTACTCTTGATTTTTTTTTTCTTTTCAAAATGGTAAAATTTTACAATTAAAAAATAGTAAATAATTTTATTATATATAAAAATAAAAAAAAAGTGGTTCTCACATCACTGTACTAGAGAGCATTTGTTATCATTTTGTTTTGTTTTTTTTTTTTCCTTTCTTTCAAAGGAAAAAAACATGTTTAAAGTGTATTTTTTTTTTCTTTTTAAACCATTCAATAAACAAAGAAAATATATTTTAAAAAAAACTGCAAATCATGATTTACAAAATTTGTGTTTTTATTTTATAATAATAACACTCATTGAAAAATTGAAAACTAAATTTTCTAATTTTTTTACATTAAGATTAAATTTTAGAAAAAAGCCGTCACTAGTCAAAATGCATAGATTGTAACTTGTATCCATTCTCTCAAATCCTAACACATTTTACAGTCCTTTGACCTCCTATATCCACCGTTATCTTCACTTATTAGGGTGAGTAAAATCAAACTGAAATTAAAAAATCAAATCAAATTGATTGATTTAGTTCGATTTATTTTTTTAGTGATTTGATTTGATTCGATTTTTAAAAAAGAAAACTGAATTAAATTTCAGTTTGATTCGATTTTTACCAAAAAAAAATTTAATTTAAACCGAACCGACTGAAATTTTAATATATATTTATATTTTTAATATATATATATATATATATATATATATATAAAATAATTTTAATATATATATAATATATTATTAATAAAATATATAAAATATATATATAGTTTATTATAACAAAAAGAAAAAAAAAACTGTCAAACCGAAAAACCCAACCGAACCGAACCAAATTTTTTCAGTTCGATTCAGTTTTCACTAAAACTTTAGTTTGGTTCGATTTATAAAAAATTTAATTTCGATTATTTCGGTTCGGTTTGATTTTGAACTGAACCAACCGAATGCTCATCCCTATCACTAATGACCAGCATTTTTTATCAGCCTCAACACATTTTATCATTTTTTATGTATTTTTTTCTTATTTAAAAATAAATTTAAAAAATATAAAATTTTTATAAATTTAAATATTTTTATATTCTTATAAATTGAATACCTTAAAATTTACTAACTAATTTCAATATTGCAAGGTAACAATAGAAATGAACTATTTAGAAAATATTTTTCCTTGAAATTATGTCCATACTGCATTGAAAGAATTTCATTTAGTTCTATGCATCTTTTCTATATATGAACTAATATCACAGTTTTTTTTAAATTATTTATTTGTTATAAAAAAAAGGTTTATTTATTTATTTTACAACTTGACATGCAATAAGTCCATTTAAGACAGAAAAATTTCAAAGGTTTCAGAAAATTGACATACATTTGTTGAAAATATCTATTACTTAAAAACACAATACCTATTTATAAATTATACTTATAATGCGGTAAAAAAAAAAAGAGAGAGAGAGAGAGAGTTGCCCCATATAATGTTTTCGTTTTCAATAATTCAGTACCTTATTTTCTGATGTACCAAAAAATAATAAAAATTCAGTACCTGCCCTAAGATAAACATACATGTCCCATACTGTAAACAACCAAAGCTTCAAACCTCACTCCACCCTCCCCGGCTTGAACCAAAATATTATATAATCAATAAGCTTCGGCTTAGTGGCATATAGGAGTTGTCTCCAAGGCTGTGCAATTGCGAGTTCAAACCCCAGTTGAAACCTAATCAACTAAAAAAAATGCAAGACTCCAATTAATGCAAGTCTCGAGGTGCACCTTGGTTTACATTTTCTTACACCAACTAGCTCTGGTTTCTTCTATACTGTGTGAAGATGACAATTTCCTAATTGTCCACCAAATGATATTTATGATGCTACAAAACAATAGCTATGCTTTCATTTGATATCCAAAGATGAGTCTTCTGTTGCTGTATTATTGTTAAAATAAAATTCAATCTTCATTATTCCTTCAACACATATCAAAGCCAAGAAAACACATAGAAGAGAATGAAACCATGAGGAAATCTCATTCATCAAATGAATAAAATTTCAAACCTGACAATTTAAATGCTACTAGCTAGGGAGAGGCCGCGTAGGAAGATTGTCAGGTGAATCCTACAAACATAAATTATTATTCTAAATCAGATGTTTTCTAATTGTTTGTAATTTGAGCTAATATAACAAGTTACCTGACTCAAATCAATCACTTGATTGTCATCTCTTAGCATATTTGTTGATGGAATGCTTGAATAAGGCCTATTAGAAGTTGAATACAGGTTCTAAACAAGGCATTCAAATATTTTTATTTAGAAATAATACAATGAATAAATTATTTTACATAGCTCAAATATTATTCATTGATATTGTTGGTCAATCGATTCAATAATAATACCATTAAAATGTACATACTAGTAACACGAATTACCTGCATGGGTGTAGTCATTAATAACATTGGTTGACTCTGCATGTTACTTGTCACAATGCCCATACTGGGAAAAAACTATATCATAAGATCACGTCAATGCTCATGCCATTGGGGAAAAAGCATTAAACCCATCACAAACATACCTGAAAGGTTGAATGGCCACTTCTTGCATCAGGTAATGCTTGATGTCCACCCTGTGCACAAACATCTGTAACTGTTTGATTGGTTTTTTCTGCACAAGGTTGTACAATAGTGAATTTTGCAACAGCAGATGATGGTAAGCAATTTCTCAGATCAATTAAACGTTGAAAAGAAGTAGATATAAGCATAATAAAACTAACACCGATAGGTTCCTTACCAGAAAATTTCCTTTTAGTTGCCTTTGTCTTTTGTTTCTCAAAGCATCTAGTATTTGGTCCACCTTCTAGCTGTGCACATGAAGGATTTGACAAGGGTGCTTCATCAATTGAGCATTGAATTTCATTGGGCTGAGCATCTTCCATTCTACTATGTTCACACAACTTCAGTCTTGCAAGTTCTCTTTCAACCACTTCTTCAGCTTCTAACAGTTTCTTTTGGCAGAGTTGTCTAGTACCAGCCTTAACTTGACTCTTGTCTATGAGATTGCAAGCTATGCGCATCATACTATTACGCCATACCAACTCTGCTTTATATGAATTTACATTTACAGATGCACTTTCTTCATATGCCATTATCCCTTTTTTAGCTTCCTTTGTCCAGCGTTTCAAGATATACTGCCCAGGGATCTCAGTAAAGCACTTCACATTCAAAATCCTCAGAGCATGAGAACACAATATTCCATTTGATTCAAACATTTTACAACTACAACAAACATCATTACTGGAAGCGATAAATTGTACCAAGTTCCCTCTCGTGTCACCTTCTTCAGTAACTTCGAAAGTTGAACACTTTCCATCAAAAGCTTTATCTACCCATGTCATTGCGAGGCAATCAAGAAATTGTTTCTCAAAAAAGTTGTAGACTCTATGGGTGTAAACTTTTGATGCATGAATCAAAATCCCACTCTTCCTTACTGCTATTGAAGGAGCACCCTGTTTACAACGAAAATCTTCCTCTAACTCATTGGATTGTGCCCGAGCCACAACATCATCGAAAGCAAGTACAAATTCAACCAAACTCATTGATGCAATTCCTATGCCCTCCAAAACATTGTTTGTTCTCTCACTCATTTGAGAATATTTTATCCCAGCAGAGAAAGTATCTCCACTAAATGCTGAAGACCACTTTGACCGAATCTTGTATAGTGAGTTCAACCAATTGTTACCCTCAAGAGCAAACTTTTGTACCATTTCATTCCAAGTACTTTCAAACTCTGCTTCAGATTCACAATCTTTAAAACACCTGTAAAACAAGTTTCTAAACTGAGGCATCACATTAAGTGCCCCTAAGTATGATGAAGACTTCTTAGCAATGTCCCACATGCACAACCGATGAAGCGTATTAGGAAACACTACTTCAATGGCATTTGAAATTTCCTCCTCTTGGTTTGTCATAATAGTCTTAGGTGCACGATTCCCCATTGATTCTACAAATGATTTGAACAACCAAGTGAATGAAGCAGCAGTCTCCTCCAACAAGAAGGCACAACCAAAAATTATATTTTGCCAGTGATGATTCACACCAACAAAGGGAGCACAAATTACATTGTACTTATTGGTACGGTATGTTGTGTCAAACACTACAACATCTCCAAAACAATCATAATCAGTCCTCATTTTTCTCTCTCTCCAAAAAAAGTTAGTCATACGATTTTCTTGGTCTACTTGCACTGCATAAAAAAACATAGGATCCTCTGCCTTCTTACGCCTAAAATAGTCCATTAAACTCTGAGCATCCGCTGCCTCAACCAATGTTGTCCTTTTGTTGTCCACATAACTATGACTATTACGCCTCATGACATTTTCAATGCCTCCATCTTCCTTATCTTTACTTAAATAAGAGAAAGCAGGTTTCGTCTTGATACCAGCATCCACCATAGTATTTTTCACTCCTGTTTTAACCTTTGGCATTTGCCTTCCTGATTTAAGCAAATGCATTTCTGATGGCAATGCAAGTCTATGATTGTGCTCAGTATTGAAGTGAGTGACAATCCATACTCCATCTTTCACTGTGAACCTAATGAATGCCTTGCAACCAGTTCTTGTATCCAATCTATTAGCCTTCATCGTTGCACATGGATCAGTATCATACAATTTAAAACCTTCCTTCCAACAATAAAACTCGCGTTGACAAATTATACTCGTACCCTGATGATATCTATATTTTCCTTTCCGAACACTAAAACCTGTTCTTAAGGCATACTCATTGTACAAATTAAAAGCCTCATCCTCACTAAGCACTACCTTCCCCAACAAATTATTATCATAAACTTCTTGCCTGTTTGAAACTACACCATCCTCCTTATTTCCTTCAACATTCTCTCCATCAGTGTCATCACAGACAGGTAGTGGCTCAACATCCACCATTTCTGCAATCTATCTTTAATTGGAACATAGAAGGGGGAAAAAAGATTTTAAAAAAATCCAAGGCAAAATATGATTGAAAGAGCATAAAAACACACCCAAAACAAAGGCATAAAATAAAACTATCTGATTAATCTAGTGGATATACAAGTACAGGTGCATCAAACAATAGTTCTATGAAGAATGTGCTTCAAATTTTAAGACTGGAAATAGTGAAATTAGATTAGAGTTTCCTATCAATTCCTTAAAAATGAAACTTTCAACAATAAATGTGAAGTAGAAAGGTCAATTAAATCCTATGAATTAGGAGAAACATCTTCCAATGAAATCACATCCAACAGATACCACAGGAAAAGAAAGATCAACCAAGCAAAAATCCATTTCAATTAAAGCATCAAATATATGAAAACAATAACTTGGTATATATTATTATTACCTCAAATCCAGTGCCTCCACATGAAAATTCATTGGCTCTCGAAATTTTCACCCATTTTCACATCCACTCTGCATGACCCTTTAACTGAAATCCTCAAAAATTCTAACATCTAAGACTATGCCCACGAGTTTCTTGGCCGGAGATCACTGTCCGACGGAAATGACGATTGATCGGCGGGCGCCAACCAGCGTTTCCGGTGGGGAAGAAGATAATAAGGAGTACAGAGTGGGAAAAACAAAAAGGAAAAGAAAGAGAAATTTTACAAGTTTGGTTTATATTCGTGATGGATGATCTTGACCGCCAATTGGAGATTCATCTACGGCTCATATTGTTTCTTCAGTCAATTTTTTACTTCTTCACGGCTGACAGTATATTTATCATCTTTTAACGACTTGTCGTTTGATGGCCAGAATGCAGATACTACACAAATACCTCAAATAGCCAGCATCAATTCAAAGGAAATACCTTTAATTAGAGAAAGAATCATAATCAATTAGGTTCTTTTGCATTAAAATTTAAAATTAAAATCCATTATAGGTTCAATAGGGATACACGAAAATTACTCCGTCATACAATCTTATGGCTAAATATTGATAAACACAAGCTTATTTGCAATTTGACTTTACTGTGTAAAACGACCAAATAATTAGGAGCGGTCGTTTTATGGGAACCCAAATCAGTGAAAATAAATGGGTTATAAATCATTCGTGTTGTGGCTACAGTTTAGATAAACGACAACGTGTTATTCACTAATCCCTTCTCCGCATAAAATTATCAAAATAATTGGGAGCGGTCGTTTTTAAAGAAGACACAAATCCGTGAAAAGGAACGGGTTTTAAATCACTTCTAGATGCAATAAGTAAACGGCAACGTTTTATTCATTATTTACTTCTTCTCCGCATAAACTACCAAAATAAATAGAGGGGGTCGTTTGAGGTGACGATATATCATTGAAAATGAACGGACAACAGACGACATTACTTAATTGGGCAAAAAAAAAAAAAAAAAAAGACATTGCTTAAACGACTGCGTTTTCAATAATTAGCGTTTGCCAAGTGAATTCTCTGTCATCACCAGGCTTCAGTTTCTGCTTCAACTTCAACGAAAACTAAAAATTCAGTTTGTTTGTTTGTTTGGGATAAATACAAAAAAGTACCATGTGGTTTGACTAATTTTTACTTATGGGTCTGTGAAATTTTTTTTGACAAAGAGGGATATGTGTTTGACACCGTTAGTAATTAGGGGTCCACATCTATAATGCCATCAATGCCTGTTGATGTGGCACTGACGTGACACATGTGGGATCCAATTTTTTTTTTTTAATATGACTGTATATGCCACATGGAATAAAAAGTGCACCTGAATTATTAATCCACGTGGCCAATCAATTAATGCCACATATGCGTCTATGTGGATTATTAACAATTAAAATAATTAAAGAAAAAAAGAAACATAAGAGTAAAGGGGAACGAGATTTTTTCAGAAGCAAATCCCTAATCTTTGCTCCAATTCTACAAATCCCTAATATCTCTTTATCTGTAAATTTTCATCTAAAATCGCCTTTATCATACATATCGAACAATGAGCTCCGAATCCCAAGTAAGGTTAGGTGAAAGTAGTGGGAGCATAATCCAGGCAGGAAGACCGGTGTTGAAAAGGTGTGAATGTGGTGTGCAGTCACCAGTGAGGATATCGACAACTCCTAAGAACATGGGTAAGAAATTTAGTGGCTATGGGCGATTTGGGGATGGTCGAAAATGCAATTTCTTTGAATGGGTTGATGATAGTGTATGCATTGGATGCTCAGAGAGAATTCCACATTTGTTGGAGAAGATTGAAGAGTGCGAAGATGAAATTGCAGATTGTCGAGCAAAGGAAGTGGAAGCTACCATTGAAATTAGCCGAAATCAAGAATTGATTTATAAATTACAGAATGAACTTCGAAATTCCTACAAAGAAAATCGAGTCTTAAAGATGCAAATTAGAGAGATGAAGCTGAAATTGATAGATTTAAAATGGTAGAACCAGTGCTATTTGAGGATCAAAGTTATGTTTGTAATCATAATCACATTTGTATATTTGTATTTCTTTTTTGGACGTAGGGAAAATAGGTTAGGTATTGGCAAATTATATTTGCCATAATTTGTAAGCAATTAATCTGTTGAAAAATATATGTTTTTGGAGAAATAATTGATCTCTGTATATTTCTTGTTTACACATTGGGAAAATATGTTACTTTGTTATCTATGTAGTTTGCAAGAAATATTTGTAAGCAAACTGTTTGTGAAAATGTCTCAATGAAATTTTTGTTTGTCAAAATGCAATTATGTGGTATGTTGAGGATTTTCATAACTGCATATTAGTCATATGAGTGAAAGAAAATAAAAAGAGCATAATCCAACTGAAAATTTGATGGGTTATGGTTTGTGAAAATAAGCAACTACAAAATTTGACATCTCAAGAACACAAAGTTGAATTAAACCATATAGGATAATATCATTGATGATCATAATATACTATGTTTCAGTTTTCTTAGTTGACAATAGATATTACAAAATGAGCAGTAACTAATTAGCATAATGTCACTTCCTATCTAGATAGCTAATGATCCAATAAAATACAAAATAAATCATATCTGTATCTAGATAGTCTATGACAAAATAAGATGCACATTTATTGGGCCTATTCTACTGCTTTACACAAAAAAAGTGTCAGAATGACAATTTCTTCATTTCTTTACTTGCTTCCTAGGTGATGTTCTTCTTGCATTTGATGATGATGAGTTTCTAGGGACAAGTGATGCAAGTTGGGAAGCTCTTTGAACATTGTTGTAGCTTGATGGAGGCACTCCTACCACATCTCTTGTACCTGTGTTGGGCCTGGA